>NWSH02000329.1:3220392-3230583 GCA_002382865.2 Heliothis virescens | reverse complement strand
TTGGACGCGGTTTCCCAAGCTTCTTACTTGCTCTTCACGCAGGCATGTCTTTGCTTAAAAGTGACGATTTTTCAAATCAACATTGACATGCTAAAGGAGCTTTTGCGGTTGATGGATGGAGAGACTTTTAAGCCAGGGAATGATGTCCATGAGAAGTAGGTCTTGCTAAACTAAGAGTCGGGGTACACAAATTATTTATTTAATCCGTTGACTATTGGATCATTGATGGCCTAGCCTCACACGCAAATAATTAGTGTACTCCAGTACGTACTTAGTTCCAAGAAGAACAAAAATAAAATATTCTGCATTAGGATATTAAAATTACAGGCTGCACGTATAAAGCGATTGCTGCTCGCTTTCATGGTGAGCTCTCAGATAACCTGCGGCTTGTGGGCTATGAAGCCGTTGTTCGATGATGCTGATAGGAAGTTCCCGTTTGATATGTGGTGAGTATCAAATCTTCAATTATCAACTCGAGAGAAGGGAGGAACAGGTATCGGTATGTCAACATTCCTTAAGGAAGGTATATGTGTATGTTATTGCCCAAGGAAAGCAGATGATAAGTGCGGTTAGCTTGAAAATCGAAACTGCAAAAATATAAAACAAGTCTTACGTACTTTCGACTTGTTCTACATACAGCACCCGTTGCCATTGGTTTTGGAAAAACTGCAACCGTGCCAGTTCGAGAATTTTACTAGGTAGCTTCTGATAGCTACAGAGTACCTACTCAATTAATGAAAACATTTTCTAGGTATTACATAATAAGACCACGTGTTTCTTCGAAATACACGAATTTTAAAGCCAATATTTCACGGCTTCTTTACCTTCAGGATGCCTGTAAGTCCCGAGAAAGCAGTGCAGTACTACATCGGCTACGCCTTCCAGCTGGGTACGATCTGCATCAGCGCATACATGTACTTCGGCGTGGATAGCGTCGTGTTCTCCTCCGTGATCTTCGGCTGCGCCCAGATAGACATCATCAAGGAGAAGATTATGAGTGTGCGTTGCTTGTTTATTATGTGGATTTGTCACGGATAATACTTGTCGTGTAGATACATCTAGTTTTGGCCGGCCATATTTTAAATCTAAAAGTCTTCGGTTCGAACTTGGTGCACCTAGAGATGTGCCGATGCCGGCAATATTGCTAAAAAGTGGGAATATTGGTGGCAATATTGCCGGCAATATTGCCACTTTGGTCCATACTGGCGGCAATATTGCTACCAATATTCCCACTTTGGGCAATATTGCCGGCAACGGCACATCTCTAGGTGCACCCGAATATCGGTGGCTAAACTTCGGTGTATCCTTTTTGTCATCCGCCAAAATCAGATCGTAAGCCGAGCCTTATTTCTACTGCAGATTACATCAATAGATAGAAAACGCGGCACTAAAGAAGCTTTGTCACAGAACTACGACAAGCTTGTGGATTGTATTAAACATCACCAAGCTATTGTTCAGTAAGTTAATTCCATTCTTTAAATGTATTACCCTTATATTATGGAACGAAGAAGATAAAGTTAGTTTTAACGAAATGAACACCTTTAGATTCACGGAGCTCGTCGAAAACGCTTACCATCCATATTTGCTGTTTCAACTTGTTGGCAGTGTTGGAATCATTTGCATGTCTGCGCTGAGGATTTTGGTTGTAAGTATTTATAAACCCGAGTTCAATTCTAATTTACTTACTTCAGGATACGAGGACGTACCATAGGGCTGTACAATGACGGTATTCTTCTCATGTTTGTTGTTCATGTTGCTGCGTCACATGTTCCTCTGCTTAAACGCGAAAATTTCAGGAGGTAGGTACCCTCATACACAACAGATTTGAAAAGAACTTTTAGTGTTGGATTTCCCATTTGTAGAGGAACACTATGAGCTATTTTTGTTTTCATATCACTTTGGAGCATGACCACAGAAGAACTTGTCAGACAGCAACCTTGTTTAATCTTTCGTAACCAGGTGGATTGGCGCAGCATGCAGTTCTTCTCGATCCTCACATACGTTTCGGTGATGATCAGCCAGCTCTTCGTATGCTGCTGGTGCGGACATGAGTTGACTGCGACAGTAAGCAACTGACCATTTTGATATTAGAAGTCGTACCTAAAGATCTATCTGTAGAAAAGATGATAGAAATTTATATTCGAAAAGTCTCGATTATAGTTGCTTTACTGATGGCAACTAGTTTGTTGAAACTGATTTATCTGGTGCTAAAACCTGTCAGGGGAGACCTATCTTCAGCTGTGGACTAATGATGATGATATCTGAGTATTCCCGAGCTTACGCATACAAAAACAATGTGAAGGTACACACGTATGGCTCACACCCTTTCGTCAGTTAAAGCTCTTCAACAATGTTGTATCCTTCAGAGTGAGGACCTGCACACAGTGCTGTACAAGTGCATCTGGTACGAGCAGGACGTGAAGTTCAAGCGGGAGCTCTGCTTCGCCATGATGCGCATTAGCCGGCCACTCGTGCTGCGAGCTGGACACTACATCATCCTGTCCAGGCAGACTTTTGTTGCTGTAAGAACTACTATTCACTTTATACTCATTTCTCTGATGTCGTACCCTCGTGAACCCTCCTGCTCATCGCTTGATGCTCCATATATTGCACGGATTGATTGTCACCACAGGTTTCTGTACATCGCTTGTTGTACAATTGTGTAGAACTTGTTAGAAGCTGAGTCTTTGGTCTGATCTACTCATCAGATTGGTGAACGTCCACGACTGCGTTTCCCTCCGTGCTACCAAACACGATTCTTATCTTCTATCTATGTGTATATTAGTTTATATGTTCCTTTGTTTTGTTGCAGATACTTCGAATGTCATACTCCTACTTCGCAGTGTTGAATCAGACAACATAAAAGCACAAAATTAATACGAGCTCCACAGAAGCAAACACCATAGCAATACCAGAGTAGCTAATATCTAAATCAGCACATTAACTTTATGTAGCAAATAAATCAGCACTAGGTAAACAATTTGTTTTATTGTTTGTCCTCGGGATAATGTCAAAACAATGAGTCGTGAGAATGAAATCGCAGCAAACATCTGCTTGCTACACGTATGCATTATTTTAATTATTACTCTTCGCCTTTCAGGAAAGTTTACTTGTAAATAAATTGGCCGGCTATTGAAGTTTCCAAGTTTATAATGCTGGAATAAAGATCCTTACTCATTTTTTTTGCAATTTGTAGTAAATAACTCATGGATTTAGCAAATCTGTTACCAATTAGTAACCTGTAATATGAAACAAAATGCCTAGCAATGGTGTAGGTGGTTGAAGTATAAAAGTTTTACACGTACTTACGCAGTGCAAATTTTGGCCAAATCAAAAACCGAAGACTGTTGTCGAAAGCCAAGAAACAGAAAATATTTTCGATTTCTGAGTTATTCTGAGATAGGTGTACCTACCTAATTATGAGTAAAAATTACGCTTATCAACACGCATGACTATGGGCCCTCAACTTGGGGGAGGCCTTTGTCCATCAGTAGATGATTTAGGCTGTGACGACATGGCTTAAAAAGAAGTAAGTACGGAGTTGATAAAAAACTAGACTACTCGTAGAGAATATTTATACGTAGTTTCCCGTAAAACAAAAGCAATTAGCACAATGTCTACAATTTATAACACATCAACGTATCAACAACAATTAAAACTTTATAAACTTAAACGTTTAAAACCTCAAGTTTGAATTATTCAAGGGTTTTTTGAAATACGTAGAAACCTACAATATCTTCGAAGACGAAGAAGTTCTATCTAGGATAGTAGCTTTGCCTGATCGTCTCTCTTCTGATCCAGAAAATAAAATAATGGCCGTGAAAAACACCAGCCTGTTCCTAGGCCGGCCAAAAAAAATTCTAAGCGCACACGGCGTGTGGCCACATCCAAACAACTTTGTCATACTTCGAAAGCTTTACATGCTTTTCGTAATGTGGACACAATACTCCTTTCTTCTCTTTGAAATCATCTACATAGCGAATGTATGGGGGGATATTGACGCAGTGTCTGAAGCCTCGTACTTGTTATTCACTCAGGCGTCCTTGTGTTACAAGTCCACTGCTTTCATGGTCAACAAACAGAGTCTCCTGGAACTGCTAGAGATCATGGACTGCGAAATATTTGAGCCCAAATCTGCTGAGCATGAGAAGTGAGTAGACTTAAATCTATACCACATCCCTGGCATAGGTACTTATTCTGTCTGAAACAGCATGTAAACCTCAGAAACAGCAACTTTTATGGTGCTTATCTGAAATCTGTTACTTATTTTTCTTCTATAGAATATTAGCAGCACAAGCTCGCAAGATAAAGCGCCTCTGTTTGTTCTTCCTGACGAGTGCCACGACCACCTGCACCCTGTGGGCCATGATACCGCTGTTTGATGCCGCCAGCAAACGATCCTTCCCTTTTCGAATTTGGTAAGCTTATTCTTTTTATAATTTTTCAGATCTCAATAACCAACTCTTTAGCTTATACAAGTGAGAAGTTTGTTGGTCGATCTTCTTCTTAGGTACTTTTGGTATGGACGACCAGCTACAATCTTTCAATCTTCTTCTATAACTATGTACCAATTATTATTTGACATTCATAAGTGCCTCCAGGATGCCAGTAACTCCACTAAGGTCACCAGACTACGAGCTAGGCTACCTGTACCAGATGGTCAGCATCTACATCAGCGCGTTCCTCTTCATATCGGTGGACAGCGTCGCCGTCTCCATGATCATGTTCGGCTGTGCACAGCTGGAGATCATCATGGATAAGATTCAGAAGGTGGGAGAACTATCCTGGCTGTTTTTTTTCATGGATAACTTAAGTTATTAGCTGAAGGAAACCTAATGCTCTTCATAAATATAGTGACGATCTGTGAAAGGTAACAAGCTGATTACATCTGGTTCTATTAGAAAGGAAATCTCATGAAATTGCAGGGCTTTTTTTAGCAAGGTGTTTACGTTGATGGTAAACTTCGATAACCGGCTTCCAGATCAAGTACGTGTTTGAGTCGGCAGACTCAGAGGAAAAACGTCGGGAAATAATCAAGATCAACAATGAATATCTTGTTGAATGCATCAAGCAGCACCAGACTGTTGAAAGGTATCGGAAATGCTCGTTGAGCTGTATTTCGTAGAATTTTTAACCGTTGAGGTAAGGTCTAGATTGGAAAGCGTAACAAACGGCAACATAGTGGCGATCTGCGAGAGGCCAGCAGAAGTTGAATGAATGATGTTTAAAATCAGGTGCAACTACAGGTAGATCTACTTTTGAAAATAAAGTATCCTTGTTTTTCAATATATTTTCGGCCATAAAGACCCTATTAAAATAATAATTTTCGCAGGTTCATCCAGCTGTGTGAAGACACCTACCACGCGAACATTTTCTTTCAACTGACGGGCACCGTTGCCATCATATGCAATATAGGATTGAGGATATCTATTGTATGTATTCCAAAAAACTGATGGCAGATTTTTTCTTTGTATCACACATATTTTTACAATAACCAGTGCAATACCAGCATCTATTAGGTACCTACCAATTAAAAAAAAAAACACAAATCTAAGAAATCATATTGACCAACGGACTCAATTGATAGTGGTCACCACACTTAATGGCGGCTCCCAACTAACTTCCGAGCACAAGCACATGCACGAGGCATACCCCTCGTTCACCCTTCCCGACCCGCTGTTATGCCAGTGTTTGTCACTGGTTAGGTTATACATAGTACTGGATTATACCTATATAGTCGTCTATTTGTAGGTGGAACCGAACAGCGTGCAGTTCTTCTCGATGCTGAACTACATGGTGACCATGTTGTCGCAACTGTTCCTCTACTGCTGGTGTGGCCACGAACTTACCATACGGGTATTTTATCAGATGCTTCATGACATTATTTTCTTTAGAGTTATGTAACGTATAGTTGGCTACTGAGGCCGAAACAGCGAAAACTTGAGACGTGGTACAGTTAGCAACAAAGTCCATAACACAATAAAAATTCAAATATTTTTTCTGAAGTCCGGGTTACTTCCTTATGTGACCGATTATAGTGTTTTAGTATCCGATTAAGAACTTCGATGACGGTAAGAGAAGTTAAGTACTGTGTTTCATTATTTTGTAACGTAAATTGTGTGAATAGACTTTTGCCAACCGTACCTCTAACCGTTGACTAAAAGAAAATAATAAAAAAATCTTACATTTCGCTGTCCCGGCCTACTTTTGTAGCGGTAAAATATTTGCTCCTTTTAAGCAATTGTATGATTTAGCATGTTTTACTAACCTATTATAGCAGCCTTCACTAAGTACGCGAGGAACTCGGGAAAGTTGATTGAAACATTATTTACTTTTTGATGGGAGCCAATGAGGAAGGAACATAGCGAGACAAAGGCTTGGCTTGGCTGAAGTATGCCGAAGTTCCCTTTCGCACTCCTCGTATCGCGAGAATTGTGGAGACTGCTTAAAATGGAAACAAAAAAAGTATTCAAACTAGAAGGAAGCTTGACTTTGACATTTGAACTTTTGCATTGAGTGATTCGATATAAGTAGTAATATTTTTTTTACTTTCTTGTTTTCAGATTTTGCGCTGCTCCTATTCTTACTTCGCAGTCCTGAACCGGGTGAACACGGAATAAAAAACAAATTTTCACAAATTATTATTATTATTTATTTATAAACCGTGTAGGTATCACATATGCTTAGTGTAACATTCACGACAGTTTAGGCGAAAGTGTGCTTAATATGAAAAAATATCATCATTTTTTTTCCTTGCAACACTCAACGATACTTAACTAAAGGCTTGTACACACTTTGGGATACTCTGGTACAATTATTTTATTGTTTCGATAAAAAAGAAAAATAAAACAAGATTTTATGAAAATGTTGAGTGTCCCAAAGTGTGTACAAGTCCTAACAATGTTTTAGTATTTTAGTCAAATTGATAAATTCGTGCGCTTAAATTAAAAATAACAAGTAGCGTAAAGGCGAACGTGTAAAACAATTACAACCACGTTTTAGAATTTTCATTCGCAATAAATAGGAGAAATGTGGCCTATTTATATAGAAACGATAACACAACTCACAGACGACAATAGGTCAACCTACCCTAATCTGTCAAATTTTACCAATCGAACATTAACCTTCCACTACTGTGATAAGGTTGAAAATCTATTGAATAAATTTTACAGATTGGGTAAGGTTTGTTTACTGGCGTCTGTATAAAATCATTATTTTATTTTAAACACCAAAACCATTCAACAAGAGATTCAATGACAGTAACCGTATTATGACAGTACTAATCCAGTGCGGAAAAGGGACGGTGCTATGTGTACTGTATAGCTCCATCTCTCTCGCACTGGAAACAAATTCTCTGCCATAAGACGGATTCTTGCGACAGCAAGCAAGCAACCTAATCGAATCTGTCAAATTTTACCAATCGAACATTAACCTTCCACTATTGTGATAAGGTTGAAAATCTATTGAAAAAAATTGACAGATTGAGGTAGGTTCATGTGCTCGCGTCTGTACTATGAAGTAAAAATGATTCCTGTAACAAAAACAATAATTTCATTACTGTATAAATAGGCCGGAATAATTAGAAATATGTAGAATAATCTGAATAAATTCAGTTACATTTCATTGTCTTAAATTTAGCATTAAGCGTGAACCATTAAGTTCTTGCAATTAATACCTTATCTTAAAACAATCACATCAAAACGACTTAAGAAATAATTTTGGAAATATCTTTATTTAAGGTAACAATCAGTCGCGTGGTACTTATTTGTTACGAAGCTCGTTTTGTTTTCAAATATATATTTTTTTGCTGTCTGTCACCATAGTGTTTATAAAATTTACTTAATAAATAAAACTCATTTTAAACGGAATCTTATTTGTTTCATTAAGAGACGGTTTTTTTCAATAATCAGTTAACTTTTATCTGAGGCATAAATGTAGTGGATTGACATATTTTTTATACAAAAGCTGTCAAAACGTCAAACATATTCTACAAATTAAAATTATCTGTCGATTGAAAAAACGTCCCTAAAATATTTAGCGTCAGTTTAACAGGTTCTTGAAAATGTTATACCTAGACTATCTGGCATATACTGCCATAATAATATTTTTAATTTTGACTACTTTTCTATGGCAGTAGTTTTGACTGTTTTATCTGGAACCTATGTAACTGGCCGTTAACAAAAGACTGTATTATGATTTTTTTTCAGCATTAACCGACCAAGTTTATTTAATGACTAGCTTCTGCCAGTGGTTTTACCCGCGTCCCGTGGGAACTACTCGGCGCACCCGGATAAAAAGTAGCCTATAGCCTTCCTCGATAAATGGGACTCTAACATTGAAAGAATTTTTAAAACCGGACCAGTAGTTCCTGAGATTAGCGCGCTCAAACAAACAAACTCTTCAGCTTTAGAAATACTAGTATAGATATAGATACATATAGATAAAAAAAAAAATGTTCTTGATNCTCTAACATTGAAAGAATTTTTAAAACCGGACCAGTAGTTCCTGAGATTAGCGCGCTCAAACAAACAAACTCTTCAGCTTTAGAAATACTAGTATAGATATAGATACATATAGATAAAAAAAAAAATGTTCTTGATCGTAAGTGACAGACAGACGCTTGCGACGTAACAATAGTTTGTTTAAGAATAGTGCGCATAAAATAAATAAGGCATTGGGTTTATTATTCATATCACAGCGATGCAAAGCACGATGATAAGAATTTCGTTTTGTTCTTAAGGATTTTTAGTTGCAATTAGATAGAATTATGAGTAGTTCTCGCTACATCTTTAGTAACAAAACCTCTATGTAGGTAATACTTATACGGCATGCCAGAGTGATAGACATTACAGTCAGTGTGGGTAATAAATAATAAATGGCTGAATAGGCAGGGACCAAAACACCTGAAAATCTATAGGTATTTAAAAAAATTGTAGCTTCCAGCTGCAGTTACTCATAAAATGTTAATCCGATTGATTTTGAGTAAGGAAACTCTTTGATTAGAGTAAGGAGGTTTTTAAAAGGTTTTGTTACCACAGATATGAGCTCAAACTCAGTTTTCTCGAGCCGAACCTCAGCTAGCGATCTAGCGTCCTAAAATTATTAACAGTTCTTAAAATGAAGAGGTGTTTGATTCATAAGTTTGGTTTTTTCTTTAATTATTCTGTATAGGTAATGTGTAAACATTATTATGTGCGTGGCAGTTGAAAATCCTCACAGCGAAACAATATATGTGTGTGTGTGTGTGTGCGCGCGCGTCTGTCTATCTGTGTGTGTGTGTGTGTGCGCGCGCGTCTGTCTATCTGTGTGTGTGTGTGTGTGTGTGTGTGTGTGTGCGCGCGCGTCTGTCTATCTGTGTGTGTGTGTGTGTGTGCGAGTGTCTGTCTGTGTCTGTCTCTGTGGGTGTGTGTATTAAGAAGTATGCATCCCGATGGAGTTAAGGTCAACCGGCCTTAAGCGTCGCGCTTCATAACAATAAATGGCTTAAAGCGCGGTGCGTATCAGCCTTGCATCTTTACAGAGGCTGTTTTGAAAATTATTAAATATAATTTTGTTTCATAAAGTTATTTCGCTGTAAGGACTAAGTTTCTGTATAAAGCATGTTATGCACGCGACACTGACATCGATACTAAGATTTGATTACCTTGATATAATAAGAAGATTGGGTACAGAAAATAGAAAAAAGTTGAAGTTACTTATGGAGAATATATTTGTATTCATGATATTAAGTTTAGCTGTAGCTAGAGTTGACAGTGTTATATCGATAGTTTAGAGTTGAAAAATATCGATGTTTATTAGTATCGCGTGGCAAATATTAAAGCTTTTTTCTGCTAAAATTGCAGCCGGAATTTTTCAATTCCAATTTAAGATTATGCCATAAACAAGCTGGGTCGATTAATTTAGAGACAGGTTTTGAGTGACGTCTTCAAGAAATTTTATCAGTACTGACATAAAAGTGCAGTTTAAAAAATAAAATACTTAATGCATTTAACACGATTTTTTTGCTTTGGCCTACTTTAATTGTTTGCAACTGTTCACATTTTTCAAGTTTCAAATTTTCATTTTTCTAATTTTCAAGACAACATTAATTTTCAGAAAGGTAAACAATTAAATTTTAATACGCAAACTTCACATCTATACTAATATTATAAAGCTGAAGAGTTTGTTTGTTTGTTTGTTTGAACGCGCTAA
>NWSH02000329.1:3195557-3220292 GCA_002382865.2 Heliothis virescens | reverse complement strand
AAGGGGGAGGGGGGGTGAAAAAAAGCTAAAATAAACATCACGTGATTAATGGACGGCCCCTTAAGGATTATCTAACAACACTGGGCAGTGTTTTGTACTAACCTACTTTTGACTTATCGACAACCCTATGAAAAACTTATTTAACCTTACAATGTGGGTCTCAATCTATTGGAAATATTTTATCGATATTTGATTTACGTATTTCATTAGAGGTGATCATACAACAAAGGATCTATATTTTACTAACATGTGTCTATGTTTCTGTCTCTATTTTTTAAGTAAGATTACAATATAATAAAACTATATATTATACAGTAAAAGAAACAAGTACTGTATGTAAAAATGCGTTTTGCTATTTACTAAATACGGGTTTTGGTGATATTTTATTATTAAATAGTTACGCAACTTCATTCTTAAACACTACACCTAAGCAGTAAGGTTGTCGATAATTTTACTTAATAAAAACACAATTAAAATATAAAAAAAATCATTAAGCTACAATACAATTAATCGCAATAATTCAAATATACAAAATTATGAGGTAATACTATAAGGTAAACGCAATTTGTACAACGATTTCATTTTGTTCAGCTGATAATAATTGGGATTACATATTTATTCTATAAAAATGGTAACAAAAACTCATCGAGATATTATATTATGTAATTATGTATTTTGAACTATAAATGTACAGTCAACCGCTTAATAAATAGACCCAGACAGGTAAAATAAAACAGGTCTGTTTAATATTGTTTTGTCACCAGTACCGATATCATGCGGTGAACTGCACATAATTGATTTTCTATAAAATGTAGTACATGAAATAGGATACAACTTTTAAAATATATGGTATTGCAAAAAAGGTTTCGATAAGTAATATCCACCATTTTGTTGTGGGCAAGATTTTATATTTGGTCCTTCGGGTACAAAGCAGAACTAAGCCGAACAAGCCAAAAGGATGCATGATAATGAAAACAACAATTTCTGTCCTCGACATAGAGACCACTTTCCAACGTTCCTTTTGACTGGACGGGTATTAAGGGGGCTGGTATAACCCAACTCGATATAAAAGTCTTTGGAGCAAAGCGATCTCCTTACATCTAGATACATTAAAAGCGGCTTTTACAACGATTCGGGTTATATCATTTGGCGTCACCCGTTAAGGACTATGGAGTTTGGACATTTGACTTTTAAATAATAATTTTTAATTTAGTCCCATGACACACTGAAGGACTGTATTCATTGAATAAAATTGTGAGTATTGTAATCGAGACAAATTAAAAACAATTATTAATATTTAACACTACTCAATATCAAAAGCTTCAACATTGACATGGCAAGTTTCACATTACACGTAAAATCGATTACGGCAAACATCGATATAACTAATCGACTGGGCATCTCTAATTTAATGGACTGTGGATCACGCAAAACCGTCAAAATGTTTGACTAGATGCGATTGAACATTAAAACTTTTTAATTATGTCAATTGTAAAGAAACATAAGTTATTATGCCCCGACCACACTGTTGGGAATGTGTTTGTTTAAGGAGATCCAAAAGGAATATGGCTACTTCTATTTTTAATCTGTGTAAGTGTGGTCGAGACAGGGTAAAGTAGGGTTATACAAAATTTGAGCGATGAATATTTGCGTGATAAATATTATCAATTTGTAAATCAACATCGTACATTCTATTCTCTATTCCCTTAATTTAATGACTCACCATCATTCTGAGTAAATTACCGATACCTGTAAAAAATAAGGTTTTATGTAACTTACGGAAAGAAGGTTATGTTATATCCTACTTTTATAAGTGACCTTACTTAAGATTAGGTTTTGTTGCTTAGACAAACACCATTTTACGGATGACATCTTCTATCATTTCCTCAAATTGTTCGACCGTCACATGGGCAACGGACTTAGAATAAGCTTGAGAAAAGTGATGCAGTACAGATCTGCTTTTGACAAGAAATAAGTATCTTGAGGCTTTTTTAGATCATAATATTATCAATATTTTTGTCATCCTACTGCAAGGAACAGGCCTCTTCCCGTACAAAGAAGGAATGAGTGTTATCATCACGTTTGCCAAAAGCGGATTGGTGATTTCCTACATTATAGCCCGTGTTTCATCACCATCTTTTCCTTCACCTTTACCCAGTCATTGGTTTTCAAGATACACTTAGACACAACCGTAATTTGAGAGGATCAACATTATCACATTACCTGTATAACAAAAGCTTCATAGCCCAAGATCCCCATACTGTACGGACCACTTCTCGTACGCCACCAGGCTGTGGGGAGACACGGACGGCCGGATCCTCTTCAGCGCATCCATGAAGTCTTGGAAGGTTATCGGCCTCACCAGGGATAGGTCTAAGCACTTTACTTCCTCAGGGTCGAGTTCTGGAAGGAGTAGTTAAAGTTTTAGAGTAGTAAAGTTAAAAAGGTGAAGGTTTTGTTGCCAAATTTTCTTGAGAAGAGATGACCAGTTTCATGGTGTAAAATACTGGACTCAGATATTCTTGCAAGCTGCGGGATTTTTCGCAAGAGAAAGAGTTACCGCTGCCCAAACACAAGGAACACGGTGGGTTTTAGGTCAAGAAATCTGACACTCCCTCACGCTGTCACCCACAGCGGGAGGGGTCATCTGATGATTTCCCATTGACAAAAAAAGATAATCTAGCAAATTAATGAACGTTTTAGGAATAACCTTTGTTGACCAAGATTGATTGGAATTAATTAGCCAGCGGCAAAGTCATTGTTTTATCCGTGGATCCATCAGTTCAGGGTTACAACATGTAAGATTAATACATGGTGAGTATTATGTCTACAATAAGATTAATGTGGGTTGTTTATGCACAGAGGTAATGAAATAATGTAGTTACGTAATAAGGAGTATTGAAAGTGGTACATATCAGTCGGACGCCACCCACGACATGTTACAGAGTTTATTCACCGCATGATTTATGCTTATAGCCGAATTTCGTAATTATTATGTGGTGCAATGTATAAAAAATAAGACTCGAGTCTCTAAAATTACGTTGAATGAATTTGTTTAGAATAATTAGAATTAAAGTCCTTTAATCACCATTGCCCCACCAGGTCTTTTCTATTTTGCAGTGTAGTGGGGCATTAAATATTTCTAATAAATAAATATGAAATAAAATCTGTATGTTGTTTTTACTGTCATACTAAATTGTGAACATATACAAGCGAAATCGCGAGCAAAAAGTATTATGTTTACCTATTATAAATTGACAGTTTCGAAGTTACCAGTTGTAAGCTGTCGTGGGCGTCAGTATCATTGTGGCGATATTTTTATGACTTGCATGACATTTGACGAAGCAGGTCAAGGCTTTGCGTGTAAACGGTGTTGCCAGATGCATGCGTTACGTGATTATTGTGCGGTCCACATTTGGATTTTTTATTTTGTATGCCATGTGGATGTATTGAGAGGAAATAGCCAGGCGAATTGATTGATCATAAGGCTAAGCAACGCTTGGCGCGGTTGGTTTGTGGATGGGTGACCTACCTCTGATGGGGCCGAGCGCGGCGTCCCGGCACAGCGCGGTGAGGTCGCTGCCGGAGTACCCGTCAGTCAGCGCCGCCAGCCGCGCCAGCTCCTCCTCGCTGAGTGACGCGGCCGCAGCCCCGCGCGCTAGCACGCGCTTGATCAGCGACATGCGCGTGCGCGCGTCCGGTAGGCACACGTACACGCGTTTTGGAAATCGTCTGAGAAACAAGTATTTTTTTTTATAATTAAGTACTAAAAAAATGTATAAAATTAAGTTTATGTTTTGTGCTGGCGTAGCCGCTGGCAGAAGCTAGTTGAATATAAGATTAAGGAATAAGTCCAAATATAAAGTAATTTAAAAAACAAAATTGAAATCACTGCATCGGTTTGGGAGTTATGATGTCACAGATAGACAGAAACGTTAAACTTATAACACCCCTCTCTATGCGTCGGAGGTTAAAAAAACTTAATTTTAACAAGACCAGGACCCCAGGTTGTGCCACTCACCTCAGCGCAGCCTCATCTAACTCCTGCGGCCGGTTAGTGGCGGCCATCACGATCAGCCGGTCAGCCCCCGCGGCCGGCAGCCCGTCGAACTCCACCAGGAACTCCGTCTTCAGCCGCCGGGACGCCTCGTGCTCGCCCGTCGATCTCTCGCATAGCAGCGAGTCTACTTCATCCACGAAGATTATCGCGGGCTGTTGGAAGGAAATACGGAAATTGGTAGATTTGCGAGGAAAAATTTACAGAAATGTAAACTCTATTTCAGTCAAAAAATACAAATACACGAATTGAAAACCTCCTCCTTTTTGGGAAGGAAGTTAATAGGTAGTTTTCAAGATTTTTTGGAACGTTACATCTTTTAAAGCGCTTTGGGGGTAAAATAGAAGTACGCCGTGACGATAAACAGCATGAAGTTTGCATTTGCCGTCCGTCAGTTCTCTTGTCAATTGTGATGTGTTTACTGCAATTGTTTATGTATGCGTTTTTATGTGTGTGTGTGTGCGTTTTATTGTATAAGTGCATTACACACACATTTTTCATTAATTTAATTGAAATAAATTAAACAATTACGTATTCTAAAAAATAACAATCAATAACAAGGAAATAACTTTCATTCATACTTGACCGATTGTCCGACCTTTCTTTTTTAAGTGGAGCATATAAGTGCATACGGCCTCGCATAATATACAGCCTAGTTTAAACTTATATTATGTTTATTGTTTTTTTTTTATAGTTTGATCATGAACATGAACTATATGTAAGGTCAATTTGCATTATAATTATCAGTTTTCGGTATATTGAATAGGTCTTTTGGGACCCGTACTTTAAATGCAAATCAAAATGCGACATTTTGCAAATCTATTACATAATACCTACTTTATGCAACCGGATGTTTAAATATAACAATAGGTCTAGTCTGGACGAACAAAATACCTTCAAGAATGAGTTTCTGAAAGTGCATTCAAATGTCCAAAGAGTTTTTTATCTTCGCGAATGCGTTTGAAAGGAGGTCGATGACTCGTGTAGGTGTAGACAAGATAACGTGAGCCAATGACGTCTTATATTAAAAGATAATTATTCAAATGACTTGGAACTTTGAAATTGGAATTGGATATTGTCATTTAAGGTTTGTATAAAGAGTTAATGCTGATTATAATGCTAAAATTTCACGGTGCTTATGCTTCAGTGTATTTGCAACTGTAAGATTTTTAAGAGTTCCAGGGAAGTGACTTTGTGATTTAAACATAATACTATTGCATATAGGAAAGGAGTACGAATAGATAAAATGTTCAGTAATTGAAGAGCATTTATCGAAGCCTGAAAATATGCCCAGGATTTTACCAACAGCTTCTGCTGCAGGTTTCAGTACACCACTATCGCACTTCGATACTAAGTCAAAACTAAACTTTGAATGTCAACTTTTTTCGTCAGCACCGCACCTCCGAGTCCCTACACCAACTTCACAAATCCATATCTAGAAAAAAGAAGCAATAACACAGTGATCAAGTAAGAGTTCCTGACCTGCAGTTCCCTGGCGACCTGGAAGAGCGCTCTGACCATCTTCTCCCCCTCGCCGACGTACTTGCTGGTGAGGGTCGCAGCTGATATGGAGAAGAAGGTCGCCGAACACTCCGCGGCAACACACCGCGCTAGCAGAGTTTTACCTGGGTAAACAAGAAAATTTAAGTTAAAGTATGGATATACTCGTAACTCAAAGAATTCAAAGAAAAGATACGCTCACAAATAAGGCCTTTGTGTCAAAATTCAAATTGGCTGCAAGGTTTCGCAAAGCCCCATAGTGAAACTTGTTTGTAAGTGCGTAACTTTTTCTAACTCCTTCACTTTATAAGAGCCCAATCCACTTCCCACCCTCATCCTTATGATCCGCGAAGAATATTTTACGCAGCGGAAATATATATGCAAGTGACTGACTAATCCATCGTAAGGAAGCGAATGACATTAGGTAACCAAATTAAGATCTCTACATGAAGAAATGTTTTCAGAACAGTGAACCTTGATCGCAATATTAATTACCATTTCCTGGCGGTCCAAAGAGAAGTAGTCCTCTCGCCGGTGACCTCAGTCCAGTGAAGAGTTCGGGCCTCAGAGACGGTAACACCACCATCTCTTGCAATGCTTGCTTAGCCGCCTACAAACAAAGAAACGAACGAAGAAAATTATAACAGTAGTAAAAAGAACAGAAGCGTGCTTATAAGACAGTTTTCATTTCGCCAGCTATGTTTAAGATTCACCTATTTACAAGGGGCAACTTTATTGTCGTCATTAAGATCTAAATTCAATGTAGGGCTGCCCCTTAAAATACCTCAGACTTAGGCGTCCGGTAGCAAACCGGTAGTAAGTTTCGATTATATTATTATTGATAAATAATAATGAGACTAGTAGTAAACAAGCGATGATAACGCATACCTACTTGCATGGAAAATAGACTAATCATTGATGTTCTAATAACATAATTATATTATCAACTGATTAGATTCTAGAATAAAAACATGTCTTATTTACCTAACCTGCTAGGGTCGGCTTTTCGTCAAACCATACATGCTGGGTACCAGTGTTTTACATGGAGCGANGGGGGTAAAATAGAAGTACGCCGTGACGATAAACAGCATGAAGTTTGCATTTGCCGTCCGTCAGTTCTCTTGTCAATTGTGATGTGTTTACTGCAATTGTTTATGTATGCGTTTTTATGTGTGTGTGTGTGCGTTTTATTGTATAAGTGCATTACACACACATTTTTCATTAATTTAATTGAAATAAATTAAACAATTACGTATTCTAAAAAATAACAATCAATAACAAGGAAATAACTTTCATTCATACTTGACCGATTGTCCGACCTTTCTTTTTTAAGTGGAGCATATAAGTGCATACGGCCTCGCATAATATACAGCCTAGTTTAAACTTATATTATGTTTATTGTTTTTTTTTTATAGTTTGATCATGAACATGAACTATATGTAAGGTCAATTTGCATTATAATTATCAGTTTTCGGTATATTGAATAGGTCTTTTGGGACCCGTACTTTAAATGCAAATCAAAATGCGACATTTTGCAAATCTATTACATAATACCTACTTTATGCAACCGGATGTTTAAATATAACAATAGGTCTAGTCTGGACGAACAAAATACCTTCAAGAATGAGTTTCTGAAAGTGCATTCAAATGTCCAAAGAGTTTTTTATCTTCGCGAATGCGTTTGAAAGGAGGTCGATGACTCGTGTAGGTGTAGACAAGATAACGTGAGCCAATGACGTCTTATATTAAAAGATAATTATTCAAATGACTTGGAACTTTGAAATTGGAATTGGATATTGTCATTTAAGGTTTGTATAAAGAGTTAATGCTGATTATAATGCTAAAATTTCACGGTGCTTATGCTTCAGTGTATTTGCAACTGTAAGATTTTTAAGAGTTCCAGGGAAGTGACTTTGTGATTTAAACATAATACTATTGCATATAGGAAAGGAGTACGAATAGATAAAATGTTCAGTAATTGAAGAGCATTTATCGAAGCCTGAAAATATGCCCAGGATTTTACCAACAGCTTCTGCTGCAGGTTTCAGTACACCACTATCGCACTTCGATACTAAGTCAAAACTAAACTTTGAATGTCAACTTTTTTCGTCAGCACCGCACCTCCGAGTCCCTACACCAACTTCACAAATCCATATCTAGAAAAAAGAAGCAATAACACAGTGATCAAGTAAGAGTTCCTGACCTGCAGTTCCCTGGCGACCTGGAAGAGCGCTCTGACCATCTTCTCCCCCTCGCCGACGTACTTGCTGGTGAGGGTCGCAGCTGATATGGAGAAGAAGGTCGCCGAACACTCCGCGGCAACACACCGCGCTAGCAGAGTTTTACCTGGGTAAACAAGAAAATTTAAGTTAAAGTATGGATATACTCGTAACTCAAAGAATTCAAAGAAAAGATACGCTCACAAATAAGGCCTTTGTGTCAAAATTCAAATTGGCTGCAAGGTTTCGCAAAGCCCCATAGTGAAACTTGTTTGTAAGTGCGTAACTTTTTCTAACTCCTTCACTTTATAAGAGCCCAATCCACTTCCCACCCTCATCCTTATGATCCGCGAAGAATATTTTACGCAGCGGAAATATATATGCAAGTGACTGACTAATCCATCGTAAGGAAGCGAATGACATTAGGTAACCAAATTAAGATCTCTACATGAAGAAATGTTTTCAGAACAGTGAACCTTGATCGCAATATTAATTACCATTTCCTGGCGGTCCAAAGAGAAGTAGTCCTCTCGCCGGTGACCTCAGTCCAGTGAAGAGTTCGGGCCTCAGAGACGGTAACACCACCATCTCTTGCAATGCTTGCTTAGCCGCCTACAAACAAAGAAACGAACGAAGAAAATTATAACAGTAGTAAAAAGAACAGAAGCGTGCTTATAAGACAGTTTTCATTTCGCCAGCTATGTTTAAGATTCACCTATTTACAAGGGGCAACTTTATTGTCGTCATTAAGATCTAAATTCAATGTAGGGCTGCCCCTTAAAATACCTCAGACTTAGGCGTCCGGTAGCAAACCGGTAGTAAGTTTCGATTATATTATTATTGATAAATAATAATGAGACTAGTAGTAAACAAGCGATGATAACGCATACCTACTTGCATGGAAAATAGACTAATCATTGATGTTCTAATAACATAATTATATTATCAACTGATTAGATTCTAGAATAAAAACATGTCTTATTTACCTAACCTGCTAGGGTCGGCTTTTCGTCAAACCATACATGCTGGGTACCAGTGTTTTACATGGAGCGACTGCCTATCTGACCTCCTCAACCCAGTTACCCGAACAACCGGATACCCCTTGGTAAGACTGCTTGTCAGACTTTCTGGCTTCTTTCTACCAGTAACGACCTCCAAAGACGTTCAAATGATAACCGGGACCCACTTATTTAACGTGCCTTCCAAACAAGGAGAATTCATGACATAGACTTTATGACCGATCGACTCGTGCGACTGCTACTTATCCTTTAATACTTTCTGCAAAAACAACAGGACTTTCGTAACATTTAAAACCCCTACATGAGCTCAGTGCCCGGATTACATCACCCAAAACTTCCATTACACCCAACCAGTCACGAATACGCTTGTCAAACTGTCCTGAGATACGAGCCACGATCAATAACTAGACTAGAACATATAATTGTAGAACAATAGAGGATAAATCAGCATCGGATACGCTTCAGCAAGTCACGCATATCTTTTTAAAAGGATGTCGTAAGAACTGTGTAAAGGGGCGTGCTGATAGAAGAAACTTTTAAAGGAATAAAGTAGTAAATGGGTGACGGAATAAAATTAATAAGCAAGAATATCTTGGACACCAAAACAACTCGAGGAAACCTGGACTATAGAGTCTGAAATCAAAAACTCACATTGAGCAAGCGTGGTGACTGACGCTCAATCGTTCTCAGTGTGAGAGAAGACCTGTGCTCAGCAGTGGTACGATAAAAAGGCTGACGATAATGAGGAATAAACTTAAAGATACTATTCCAGAATCATCTCAGTTATCATTCGATAACTGGCGATTGCCTTTGTAATTTTTGCAAGCCCTAATTGCACCCAAGTAACACAATGACAGCTAAAGCTGGTTTTTCATTCTTCGGAGTTATCGTTTCCACATTAAAGAATTTTAATCTATCCTGAAACTAATACTGTCTTAGTGTCATCTATCTTACTGCAAAGGTGAAAATGATCTATGCACGGAATACCACAGTACCAGCGACTTGACCATATTTGTCGATTTATCATTATTTCTCAGACACAATAGGGCTAAGTTTTCTTAAAAAACGTGATTGTGCTCGTGTTAAGAACAGACCATTTATTCTATCAGTGAAAGTTTACTATCATCTCAACAAATAAAACTTACCAGACAGACCAATTAGGTGAATGTAAAATGGAAACGATTGCTGAAAAAAGTTCAACACTTTTTATATAGAATCAATACACCAATCTAGTATAAAAATCCACTTGAGAAATATAATTTGAGTCTTTTAGAAGAATTTGACGTAAATAATGGTTCTTAATCATCATTTTGAACGTCAATAGGAGTGTTTACTTTATCAATAGAGATTAATCATTGGTGAACTTTCTCTAGCGTTTTAAGATGTATTGTGTAGCTATCATCGTTTCTATCAATAAAATTAAAGTGGTTTTTAGATATTACAAACACGTTTATTGTCGTTATTTTTTGTAGATATTAAAAATCTTTGACGTTCAGATTTATTGGAACACTTTAAGACTTCCGTTGTTTTAATGGGTTTATGAGCATATGGAGCCGGATTCTCTATTAAATCAAGTAGTTTTTTTTTATATCTAAGCAACAAAGCATCGCTGACGTTGTTAATTTGTAAAGAAGCCTGAACCCTCAGCTATTAGGAAAGAGAGGCTATAGTCTAGTCCCCATTTACAGGTGACGTGAGCACAAACAAAGTATAGAACCTCTGACTAAACCCTTAGGGAAAAACGTGACGTCACGCGAAATTAATTACGTGAACTCAGTTCGGCTATTCGGTTCCAATTCCCATGGTAAGAATGGAAGCAGGTATAGAATTGAATGGGAACCGATCAAACATATAAATCACACGAGAACACAATGTATTGTTTTTGCTAGCCGCAAATATTTGCCACACAAACAGTATCGATTTTGGACTTCTTACTTTATAGGACCAATGTATTATTAGGTAGAAATTAACATTGGATAATAAAGGTTTTCCCTGAAGGGTTGACATAAGCGTTACATCAAATTCGCTAGGTATTTTTAACTCTCAAGAAAAGACCATCCTATGGAACCTGCTCAAACGCTAATCTTTCGCCGACTTCGGAGATTGAAAAATATCAATAAATACAGGGGTATTCATAATCTAATACCGCGACCTGTGATAAAGCCCGATGGAATTATTAGAAAGAGTTGCCACGGGTCTGATACAAAACCGGCACCAGGAGGACATAGATGGGTAGGTTTAGCCAGTAAGTCTGTAACCACCTTCCGTTGACTTACAGTCCTATTACACACCCGATAGATGAGACTAACTTCACTAGCAAAATGTTAACAAACTCTTAATAGATACGCTTTGGAAAAAAGCGTGCTATTTATTAAGTACTTCGAAGGTTTTGCTTTTTTTTCAGCTGCCATTGAAGACGTGATCGAAGGCCAAGGCTTTGTGCTTCGCTTGCCGATAGCTGATGTGACAACGTAACACCGTTACACAAAGGTCAATGGACAAGATAACATTGTGTGTGAAGGTACTTATCGAACTTGGGGAAAGACAGTAGTATTGATGTTTTATTTCACGATAAATGTACTTGCACATTGTCTTTGTATGCCTAAGTTCGGGAGCGCTCAGAACAGAACTGACCGAGTCGCAGAATCGACGAGAGAGATGTGTGAAAAAAAATTCTGTACCTTTCTGTAAGAGTGAGTTCAGGTTTTCGTAGTGGATGTTCAGTAGGACTAAGAAACAAATCAGATTAGACCAAAATAAAATATTGATCTCTATTCCCTAAATTAACTCTTCCATATCAGAGCTTCATTTACGATAGAAATAAGAAACGACATTTCACTAGACAGCCGACATTTTTAGACATATCCAATGGTTATTTGTGCTGTAGTCTATAAATATTGGTACTATATTCATAGCGTACTACAAGTTTACGATCTAGCATCACAATATTGTGTCAATTCATTACGTAACTTGTGACCTCACGATTTATCTGAGTCGTTAGTACTGTTAGAGGTCGGGCAAGCCGTTACATGATCTGATCGATTTATGTTGATTTGAAAATGAGATAACAATGTCGTGGTCTAGACGTTTTAGGGGCCATCATCAAGACAAACACGCAAATTTCGCAACTGGCTGCTTACCTCCTTAATTTTCAAAACCATACCTTGACATAGGCGGAGAAGAAAAAGATAGCATGAAAACCAAGACATAAAAAACATCTTTTTTCTTTGAAGTCGAAAAAATAATTTGAATCGAAGCAGAAAAAATGTTTGAAAGCACCAATACGCCACGGATAAGCGTGGTGATTAAAGCTAGATATCAAGTCTGACATAAGCAAGCCAAAAGTAAAAACTAGCTTTTGTCAGAAGAAGCTAAGCCTGGAGACATAGTCGGACAGAAAGCGACAGACACGCTTATGAACAACAACGACGAACAAAACAAAGAACCTAACTACAAAAACTATCGCTTTCATCTGTAAGCTCGTAGGGTGAAGTGTTTTGAGCAAGTCGCTTTATAATTAATTAAAGAGGTGATCTTGGCAGTTCGCCAAGTTTGGAACGGTTGTGTTACCATATTAGCGGTGACGTCATAGCTACCAGCTAACACCTAAATAATTTTTGCTGCAAAACAATTACTGCCATAGTTTAAATTCTGGGCATTGCATGATAAATTGTAAGATCTTCCTCATACTGGTCGTAATTGATGATAACTCCTAAAATTTGTCAGTCAAGTTGTAACTTCTTCTTTATGAACGAGTACCTCCAGTTTGCAGGAAGTTGTCCACCTTCACGGTTTGGTCATTTCGAACAATTATTGAAATTCTACACGTGATTTTCTGTTCACCTCCCCAAAGTCTGGATTTGTGACTTTTACATAGGACATGAACATAACTGACGAAATTAGTTTTTTGGCCTCAATCTTTTATAGTCAGATGTATATTGAGAGATATTCTTATATACGTATGGATAAGACTGACGCCTATTTTGGCATGTATATGTAACTGGGTAGTAGAGAAAAGTTCACTTACATCTTGTCCCGCGATGTCCTCCCAATGCACCTTAGGACCTCCTTCGACGATCTCGTCCAAAATAAGCTGGACGAGTTTGGGGTCAACCCCCCGCACGCTGAGGGCTGGTTGAGGAGTCCGGCTCCTCGTGGGAGTCCCCCGTTGGGACCCGCCGCCCACCACACGCCGGACTGGGGACCCGTTCGAAGGTACCTGGTATGCGCTCTGAGGTGAGACGCGGCGTACGACGATTTGTGGGTTAATGAATGGTAATGTTAATGTGGTAATAAAGAAAAAAATATTGAGTTAGTTAAGGTTATATATAAGTTAGAAGTTAGGATAAATTCTAGAGCTATAATATATTCCGATCCCAAGAGGATATCTCCTTGATCGTCACGCTGCGACAAGCGTGAATATACAGTAGCACATACAGACAAAAGGATTGTTATATAATATTAATATAAGCTATAAATTCTTTCAGTAGGTGAAGGCGATATTCATGGTTAACGCCACAAAGGTGCTTTGTACGGTTCACAATAAATTATAAACTTTCACAATGACATACAATTACATGCTTCATAACCAAGTATGACATAACCCGAAAATGACTAAACCACGTTAGTACAAGAAAACAAATGAATTTGGTGAACTTTGAATGAGTGAAGGTGCCAATTAGTGATTTTACAGATAAGAATTCAAAACCGAATTTGGATATACAAATACAAAGGCAAAAAGAAGGTTGCGAACGAATCGAGCCACGCTTTACTTAGGGTGACGAAATGACTCACCTATTCATACAAATAAAACCGGCCAAGTGCGTATCGGACATCGCGATATATTAAGTAGCGACCAAACGAGCGCTTTCAATGTATTTTCGTCTGTTTCGGTTTAGAACAAAATAAGGGATGAGCAGCAAAATACAGCTATTTTAAAATTATACCTAATGAGTAACGTATGTTTAAATAATGTATTACAAAAGACTGATCAGTGGTCATCATGATCATTCTTCCAACAATTTTCAACATCGATTTCATACGAATACAAACCCCTCTAATTCAATTTGGGGTTGACAAAGGCAATCAAGACTTCCCATGAGTAACTGCTATTTAAATCCTTCTTACTGCCTTCTGATTTATAAATCAATATGCATAGTTCCATTAAGAACATCTTTGTTTTGTTCCAGTAAAAAATCATAATATCCGTGTAAACAATAAATTGTTTGGATACGGATACGATACGTGATACTCTTCCACGGGCTAACCGCGGGAGCACCGGTCAATGTATCCGATCGATTCCTATACTTACCACGTGATTGATGTAAGGCATAAAGCTATATTTTATCCCTTGTAGGGGTATTTTTCTATAAAAGATATCTTTGATACCGAAAGGTAGTGTAGAATTGTATAGCAATTCTAGGTTTACTCATGTAGATAAATTTCCATACATTACAAATATTGAGTTCAATGTATTCACATGCTATAGCAAACAGTCTCGAAACAGCTTAATTATTCCTCATAAGAATCGATCTTGCGACAAGCGTTACAGTAGCGTCTAGCTCTAGTTACAATATATCTGTCTGTACTTTTGTCCGTTGCAGCAGTTTTACTAGAAGAATATAAAAATTGTGTAGCTGAAATTTTGGCAAGGTTGTACAAATGTACATTTAGGTACATATTTTATAAGGCTTTCCAAATACAAAAGCCATTAGCGCGCGATACCAGACAGGTACTTGGCCGATTTTAGAAATACATTACACGTTGAGAGCTTATAAATCTTTGGGGTATGTTAAAAACAGAATTTTAGGGAGTAGACCAACTCAATTAGGAACAAAGAAAATATTTAGCAATCAAATTCAGACCATATTTGCACTTACAGAAAGCTGTCTTTTGACTGCAGGTGGCGTCGACGCCGGCTTCACAGGGTATCTGCTATAGCTGCCGTTGGAGCTGTTAGGTTGTGATGATGACCTGCCCATGGACCGGGGCAGTGTCTGGGACTTCATCAGTGGGCCTCCAACACCCCCACTTGGTACCCGTCGGCCGGCCGTCGTGAGTTTTCGGCCTGCGACTGAAGAGGACCTTGTTAGGAGGAGATTCTTCAAATATGGAAACCCACAACCCACACTAGCAAACAGTGAAATGAATAGTCAAGAGATAGTTTTTAAAATCTATGAATCGTGAGAGTTGAGAAAATGAGCGTTGTCTGTGACCCTGAAAATCTTTTCTAGTACTCCCTGAAAGTTTAAAGCCTGATATGGGCAATGAATCATCCTAACGTGATCTATATTTTAGAAGCGATTAAACTTTTGATAAAACTAGTTATCATACTTTCTCGATCAAACTGTTAGCATAGTCCGATAAAATTTGGCGCAGACCGAAAGCACAATCTTTAGAAGCATTTAGATACGTACTACGTAATATTAGACGAGTAAGTACATTATTTAGCTCCCCTGGGATGAAATAAAGGTCAACAAGTAGTTGGTCTAATTTCCATAACGCTATAATTGGAGAATTATTTTGTATTGGACGATGACGCGGGCGTGTCGTAGACCTGTGCACTAACAAATAATTTTTATTGAGATGAATCATCGCTGTAACTGCGGCACGTAGTTATATTAATTTTATCTTGGTTTAATACTACGCACACTACATTGCCCTCGATTGGGACTTGATTTACCTAAACGACATTTAAAAAGATGCAGACAAGTTTTATTTGAATGTCAGGGTTCAAAAAATCCAGCAATATTTGATGTCCTGTTCAAGTTCTGTATCTTTATATTATCAAGTATTTATTTAATTACATAAAGTAACGAATTTTCAACATTTAAATCTTGTATTTACCTGACAAAAATCTTATCGTCTATGTTTATGGTTCACTATTTTTGAAACTAGGTTACGACGAAGTGCTGTCTTTTATTTTTGAAGCGACTAATTTGGGTCACTTTAGAAGAGAATTTTGAACAAATAACAATCTAGTCTAGTTCGTTAACTGTGCAAACTTCTGTGCTGAGCTAAAATAGAGGTTATGCTTTACTTAGATAAAAATATTTTATATAACATTCTTGCCGGTTTTAGGTGATGGAAGGATCCTGTAATAAGACAAATGGGTCTTATACGTTGCAAGAGAGAAAAAGGGAAAAGTAAGAATCAGCATTTACAGTATAACAAATCTACTTATATCAACTACGAAGAATCGAAAAGGTATTCAATATTCAAGTTGCTACCAAGCCTTTAACGAGATAACCTACACGAGGGGTAATAAAATACACATGCACAAAACTCCCAATCACCTCCTAACATATAAATCTACGCAATAATACACACAACAAATTACCTATAGTTAACAATAAAAATAGCACGTTTTATCAAGGATACACAGCGGACATGAATAATCATACATATGTCCTCGACTTTATTCCTATAAAACAGAAAATATATGCACAAAGGATCCAGTCTTTTAAGCAGAGGGAAATAAGTGTATTTTATCTCATCATCGCATGTCTAATTAACCTCGGGATACACGCGGTTAGAATAATAATCAATAATGGTAATTATACGGTAATAGTACCAACTGTAATGATGGGTCTTATCCAGGCTAAAGACTTGTTTTATAGTTTTTTCACTGAATGGTTTTATTAACTACTGTTTCCCGCGGTTTCAACTACGTTGCGCGTAAACGAGTTTCGGTAACCGGATAAACTATAGCATTTGTCACCAGGGGATGAGGGAGTTTTGGTGCCTTTAGAGTACAAACAAAAATATCCTCGTTTTAAAACTACTAGTATAGACTACCTACATCTAGATACATTTTCATTATAGTGTCCAAAATATGTTATGCTTGTTTTAGGAATGAAAGGACACAAATGAATGAACCAATGCCCCTTGCGGTTATGTCGACACCCGATACTTTAAAATCCATTCACCCACAGTCTTAAGTCACCTTAAGACATTTAAAACCGAAATACATAAGTACTACAGTGATTATAACTCCCTTTTCGGGCTTCAGTGACAAAAATAGAGGTGTATGTTTCGTAGCGGGCAGTCTGCACCCAAATACACTCGGACACATTTAACTAAATCGATTGATTGCATCGGTTAGTGGAAAAGGGGCCAGTGCCAATGTCAGTAGGTCATCGACCGCTACAGCCACTGTATCATATTGCGAGACGTTTCTAACAGAGTGGAAAGGTGCTTTTTATACAAAATGATAGTGAAAACTTTCTTTTAGATAGGCTTGTGTGTCCGTTACAATGATTCGATGGCTTTGTAAATGTTATCGAAGCAATGCGGATTGTATCCAAGCTTTTTGGTACGAAAGAGCAATCTCTTTTTTTTGGTAACGAAGCTAGATTGCTTTCAACGGTTTTCAAAGTGCTTCTCGCGTTTTGGAAGAGCTAAGTCATGATCATATGTTGAATGTTACTATAGACTTCTTTGGAATATTAGACGTGGAAAAGCGATCTTTGTACGTGACTAGTCTCTGCTCTCACTTCGGTTTTATTTTCTGTTTTCATAACTACAAATGAACTTCAAACAACCCTTTCACCTCCGTCTAACCCTTCAAGGTAAACAGATGCGGTACTTTAATAGATCATGTATAAACTTTTTCGTTTAATCCAGGGCTGTTAGGGTTATTCTATTAAATCTTGCGTATAGTCACGAACACGCCGGTGAAATTCAGTATAGGTGAAAATTATGTATATCTATCCAATCAGCTTTAATGCTGAGGGAGTTACGAAAACTTACCTCATTTTGTATTTTCTTTTTGAGGCGGACTAGACTGTGTGGACGTTTTAAGATTAGGGTTCTTTTAAAATAATTGTTCAGTATAATGAGGTTCAAAGAACTCATTACAGTTGGCGGAGAATACCAAGAATATACCTTTAATTATCTCAGAAACATGAACCTACTTCGTTTAATCCAAGCGCTATCTTAAAGGTGTTATTTGGACCTCGCCCTCTGCTTAGCAGTTGCTGTTGGCAGCTCGCTTCCAAATATCACCTTAAGGTAACATGTATAGTGCGAATCTCAATTACGATTGCAGTAATTTCTAGGGTCGTCGGTCGTTTCGCCTACGTCTCTTAAACGAACTATAACACCATAATAAGCAGTTTCCTTCAGTTGATTCTAACAAATTGTAAACGACTAGCTGTGAAACTGACGCTAAATTGTGCGAGACTAACCGTCTATAGTCTATGTCCATTAAATCTCCGTGAAACAATTTATGGTTGATTTTAATTGTTAATTGGCCTTGTTACACTTTTGATTAAAAACTGCATGAAGTTGAATGAAGCGTTGTTATATTCTCAAATCGAGTATTTAATGTTTTTTTTTGTCAATAAGATCTTGACTGGTATGTCACCGTGTTTCCTGCTACGTTTGAAGTCGGAAAAATCATTCTGGAACACAAAATCCAGGACTTCCGATTCCATACAAAGCCGCGGAACCAGTGAAACAACAAATATGCATGTTGCTCATTGAACTATAACGAAATGTTAGGGAAATACAATATGTCGTATGTAAAAGATCGTGCGTGTGCGTTCAGCGCGCTCCATCGCGTCCCCCTACGCGTGGCCCATACAGAACAAATGAACTGAGACCAAATAACCTAGGATCCTATCATCAATTAGCATAACATTTTTCGGTAGATAAATTCAATATATAAACTAGTTTATGTTCAAGGATAGACCAGACTATTTTTAAGACTATTTTTTGCATAAATAATGAACAAACCGGATGCTCTATCACAGCCTTGCAGTTTGTTATCTTAATTCAGCACAACACCGCATAATATTGTTAAAATATTTGTATTACACGAGAGGAAAATTGCATAATGTCAATGTTAACAAAGATAGAGTTATCTACGAGGATATTTGTTTAATGAAAATGCGTATGTGACGTCGAATGCGTAAGCGCATGCAGTATCACGTTTTTTGAGGAAATTATTTACATTTTCGCTAGATGAATTATTTTTATTTAGGTGCTGTTGACGGGGCTTCAAAGCCGAATCTAAACAAAGTTAAGACGGTAAGCCTTCGTAATATACGTACGTTTAAAGTCAATGTAACAGTTTTCACAATAACCGTGTCGTAGACCTAAAAATCTAGACTCTAAGTACATATAACGAAGTCTAATGACGTGTTACGTGTCCGACTTGTGCGCTGTGCTAATAAATGAATGTGCCTAGTTACTATGCAAGACAAACTGCGTCCATACATACAAAACTATTCGTACATTTTCCTTCGAAGCCTAGACAAGAATTTTAGAAATCCGCTCCATGTTTGAAATGATATATGAGGCTTGAGCGCGCGTTTTATACGCCAGTAATACTTTTGTACATCGAAAGTTTGAAATGAAAGAGTTAATAGTTTAATGCCCTTATGTATAGATGCAGCGGAAAGCTTAACACGTAACAGATTAACACATCACACGGTGTTAAAGTTTTGTAACACTTGCAAGCTGATATAATGGTAGGCTGTCAACCCATGCAAACACTGACAATTTAAAACAAAACAGTCCAATTAGTTTCCAATGTCGAGTGTAGTGTTAACTATCAAGTTATATAAAGGTTAGTTTGAATTTCTGATTGAATTTTGCATTAGGTTACGTCAAACGAAGCTAAGCGTTATTTCTTGTGTGACTACCTTCGTTCGGCGGCTTCGTTTGACCACTGTTACTTTCTGTATGTGCGAGTAACGTCGTCTTGGACTTCTCAAGCCTTCGCGCCTTTAGGGGCGACTCCGTCGGCTTTTTGTCGCTCCGTTCGGGCTCACTCTCTACGCCCAACTTACTGAGCGCGACTAGGTTGGCTACAGTGGGGAATATAAAATTATATTCAATAGAAACTGTAGGATAAGTTGTGTATATGTTGAAAGGAAAAAAAGAAGCTTAGCATGCAAACATTCAGCCGATTTCCACTTTCAAAATAAAATAGCGTAGTTGAGTCATAGCTTGAGTTGTGGCAGTGATGTCGAGTGTGCGGGAATACCATGATATTTCATACCAAGGAAGTGTAGTCTGTCTTTGGCCATGCCTAGATTGGTTTTCATTTTGTCGTGAAGTCGTTGAGCCCTTTGCCAGGCGTCGCCGCGGCCTCCCCAGCAGTCGACGGCGATCCCTCGTTCGAGCTCATAAATGCCTTTTTTGTAAAGCTCTATGGCTAGTTCCTTTTGTCCTGTGGGAAATATCAATGTGTTTGTTGATAGCATTTCTTGGAAACTCAATTCAGAGAGTACATTCATTTGTTACATCCAACTCTTAAGTCATTGTTACATCAATTGTTTACAAAATATTGTTGCAAACATTCTTATTAAAGACACATGGAAAATAACAACGCTAATATCATTATTATCCAGTATGAGATTGTATCTCTAGCATGCATCTGGAGCAACAGTGGTCAAAGATATAGTAAAAAGCTTTTCTTCATTATAATGCCTGATTGCAGAAAAAGTTTCATTGTATTTGTAGGAGATCAGGTACCAGGGTAGCATAAAGTAGGAGAGCTATAAGCTACAACTGAAAGTAAGAAGCTCTTGAATGGAAAATGCACATAGTATTTGAGTGAAACCTCTTTGTTTCTAGATATATTGTGATCTATGGAAATATTTTATAACTGAATACTCATTAATTCTACTCATGAATAGTTTTAAAAATATGCCTTGTTTGTTTATAATAATGAACAAAAGATTTTCAAGAATTTTTCAATCCTTTGTTCTAATCTCTCTCTCTCTAATCTCTTTTGTTTGCCTAGACAGACATATTAAAGTTTTAAGACTTTTTGAATCGTGAATAGATGACTATTTCACTATTGCCAGTAAGAAAATTTTTTTTCAGTGAAGTCATTAATTTAATTATTGTTTTCCATTAGTGAATGTTATTGTTTTCCTAGATCATGTATTTCGAGTTAGCAAATTTTTTTTATAGTTTATGAAACTCTGTATTTAAATATTTTTAGGAAACAAAAATGTGGATGGATAAAAATGGTCACAATTTTGCTTTTTGTTTACATTCATAGTCACTTTAATTCATAGATAAAAAATTAGGAGGGTTGGTTAATTTTTATTGATTAAATTGACTTTTTTCCGTACCTATCCATTCTTTTATTTTTGTTTATTATTGAAAGTATATTGAGAGAAAAAGTATCCAAGTAAACTTTTTAACTTATGACTAGAAACTCACCCTCATTTTCCTCATCAATCTTCAAAGCCTTTGAAATGTACTCAAAAGCTTTGCGATGGTGATGCTTCTGCTTGGCAAGCAGTGGGTCCCCGGGGCCCACGTTGTGTATGTGAGACATCTCCTCGCTGGGGGCGAGCTCTGTAGACACTATACCGTCCTTCACAACCACTTCTAAGTTACACTCGCCCGCCTTACGAGGCTTGTGCATGAACCGATGCGACGCCGTATACAAATATTTAAAAATTATAAAAAGTTGATATAAAATTGATCTTAGCACGTTAAACAGAATGATGATTGGGAAAGAAACGACGTAAAGATTCCTTTTATGGACAGAAGGTTGCGAATCATTTCGCAACGCTGACCCTTTTGCTAGGTCTGCATCTGTCTTCTTGGACTTACGGTTCGGGGACCTCGTAGTTTTACGCGACAAACGGCCACCATTTGAATCGTCACCGGACACCATCAAGAACACCAACACACGGGCTTGTTTAACACAAAATCTCCATAAAATTTTCAGACAAAGAAATGCGAGCTTATCCTACTCCCTATCATAAATACAGCAAAAAAATTGTGATCAGTGGAACGTATTATTGACAAATTTTGACGTTTGTCACGCTTGAACTGCACACATTGAAAAATAAACTGAAGTAGTAGTTTTACTCATGGCAAACTACAAATGATTCTTAAAGTTTTTGATATACTCCATCAAAATTATGGGTTTTTCTTATAAATTAGCAATGTGTTATATAGTTTATTAATTATTTATCAAAATAATTCATTAACATAAGAATTAATGACCTTATAGTTAGAATTATGAAGTGCGGTAATGGCAATTATGGTAGCATTTTGCGTTTAGTTTCAAAAGATATGTTTAAATAAGTAGTGCCTAAAAATATTTTTTCTTTTGAATGTTAATTATAAAAAACCTAGAAAAGATTTCAAATATAGTGTAAAATATTATTTCATGCTGTTTTTCTTTATATTCTTTATCAAATATTTATTACATTTAAATTATTGTCTCACTGTGAACCATGAGTCATCTGTGACTTGTTTAACAAAACGCTTTTGACAGCGTGATAGTGTGACAGCGCCGCATCGGCGATCGATGTTGACCTTTTTCCAAAAAATTGCATCAGCTTCTTGTTTAATTTGTGCAGTATTATAAACAGTAAGGTATTGTAGTATTACTGGGATAAATTATATAATATTGTAAGTAAGTTTCATTAAAATATTAAACCTAACCTGTAAACAGCTGTGATGATCTGGCGCCTGGCCTGTCTTTTGCTGATATTTGAACATAATTAAGCTTATACGATGAAGATTATTAGTAAACTAGACCAAATCATCTATATTACAGATTACTTTTCATACTGTAGCTGATATCATTTATGTCACGCCACAATAGTGAGATAAACATCTGTTTCAGAGCACACTATGGCTGAGGAACAAGTAAACACGCCAGCCGTGGCTGAAGATGACGACTTTGTTGACCCGTGGACCGTCACCGGGAAGTCAGAGACAGGAATTGACTATGACAAGTTGATAAGTAAGTTTTATATGACCATACAAGTAATTATCTACATAAACTTGTATATATTTTTCATCCATGATATAATAAAAAATTCTGACATTTTACTTTTCAGAAAGGTTTGGTAGTCAAAAGATAGATGAAGAAGTTATACAGAGATTTGAGAAGGTTACAGGGAAAAAAGGTAAATATTCAAAGTAGAAATTCTGAATTCCGGACTGACTTTCCTACTCAGTATTCTGGTACCTAGGTACATGATATTTTGTGTTTCAGCGCATCGCTTCCTCAGACGTGGGATATTCTTCTCCCATCGTGACATTCACAATATCCTCAATCTGTATGAAGCTGGCAAGAAGTTTTACTTATACACAGGGCGAGGGCCTTCTTCAGAAAGTATGCACATCGGACATATGATACCTTTCATGTTTACCAAGTGAGTTTGTAAATTAATAAACTTTAGTTTACTTGAGTTCGTAAAGTTAATAGCATCACTAAGTTTATTACAAATTCATTTGAGCCCCCAAACAATTAGGCTTTACATACATTTTTATGCCAGGAAAGAAAACCAGTAATTAAAAAACCGGCCAAGTGCGAGTTGGACTCGCGCGCGAAGGGTTCCGTACCAAGCTGTAGTTCCACGCTTGAGTAACAGATGGCGTTGTATTCAAATTGCACTGTCTTTATAATTTATTGTATGGGGACCCCCCTTAAAATATAACTTTTTTTAATTTTTTGTATTTGTTGTTATAGCGGCAACGAAAATACATCATTTGTGAAAATTTCAGCTTTCTAGCTATCACGGTTAGTGAGATACAGCGTGCAGACAGACAGACAGACAGACAGACAACGAAGTCTTAGTAATAGGGTTCCGTTTTTACCCTTTGGGTACGGAACCCTAAAAATTGAGATAGCATGTCACTAATTTCATACAAGCTTGTAAGCACTCTACCAAAGAGACTGTCGATCTATAACTTCCTTGTATCCCATATGAAACTACCCTATTAAATATTAAAAAAAAATGTGTTCATCTTCCAGATGGCTACAGGAAGTATTCAACGTCCCACTAATCATCCAGCTGACTGATGATGAGAAGGTTCTGTGGAGGGACCTGAAGATTGAGGATGCTCGCAAGATGGCATTCAACAACGCTAAAGACATTATTGCTGTAGGCTTCGATCCGGAGAACACTTTCATATTCAATGACCTAGACTTTATTGGGTGAGTTTAGTATTTTTTTCGCAATATTTAGAACTACGAAAATGAACTAAATAAGGTGTAGAATTATTGTGTAAATTAAATTACAGTTTTTTTTCTAATCGTCTGACACAAATATGTGTTTGAAAGTTGACTGAGGCACCATACCTCTTAAACGGGTGAACCAATTTGGATGCTGTTTTTTTTAGATGAAAGTGGGTACCAGTGGTGGTTCTTAGACATGTTCTGTTACCTCTAAGAATTGCATAGCACATGCAAAAAGCATCCAATTAAAAAAAATACCCTTTTAAATCAGCTATTTTCTTCAGATACTATATCCTCACATACCATTCTTCCTTCCAGGCAATGCCCAGCTTTCTACCAGAACATGGTGCGGATACAGAAGTGCGTCACATACAACCAGGTGAAGGGTATCTTCGGTTTCGGGGATTCTGACGTCATCGGCAAGATCACCTTCCCGTCGATAGAGGCGGCGCCGGCGTTCTCAACAAGCTTCCCGTTTATATTTGAGAATAAAGTTGTAAGTATAATGTTTTATTGGTGATTAAAGAAGGGGTGAATTTGTATGTCAAATATTTGATTTGAATGTTTCCTTTGATAAAAATTGTGTAAAACTAGCGCGTTCCGAGTTCCGAGATTACCGCACCCGGATAAAAAGTTACCTCTATACTAGGGTGTTTCATTTTGTAGGCAAAAAAAAAATTTTCAATTTTTTTCCAGACTTTGATCGCCCCCTGAATCTAAGTAAGCTAAAAGTCATAATTACCAAATTTCGTGAGAATTGGACAATATTTAGAGGTTGCACACTTTGATCGTTTTCGAAACTATGAATTTTCAAAGGTAATGATATATATTGGAAAAACTGACAAGCAAAAGCTCAAAATAAATTTAATAAGTAGTAAAGTTAATTTAACATCTATTGCCTAAAAATAGCCAAAATCCAAAACATGATATTATTAGAATTTGACATCAGACATTTCAGATCTTTGATTATGGCGACCGGTTGTCGCTGGC
>NWSH02000329.1:3184992-3195457 GCA_002382865.2 Heliothis virescens | reverse complement strand
CTCTTCGAGGATTCCCAAAAGTCTGCTGGTGGATCTCTAGTTTGTTTAGAGTCTCTCTGCTTGTTGTAGACTTGGTTGGAAATAGCCAGACAAACTTGGTGAATGCGTCCACTATTGTGAGTATGTAGCTGTACTGCTTAGTTGTTTGCGTCAACGGACCCACATGATCCAGATGGATAGTATCCAATGGAATGCTCTCCTTCTCAATTGGGTGAAGAAATCCTTCTTGCTTCCCCTCCTTCTTGGTAGCTAACAAGCATGGAATGCATGTTATAATAAAATCTTCTATTTTCTTATCTAAACCTTTTATGTAGTATTCTTTTTCAATCAATTCTTTCATCTTCTTCTTTGAAAAATGTCCATTACTGTGGACTCTCTTCAGAACTTCTTTCTCCATAGCCTTAGGTATCACAAGCATCTTATTATCTCCCTTGTACAATAAGTCATTTTCTATCCAGAAGTCTTGATATGATTTTTCTTGTAAAATCTCCTTTATAGCTCTCAGCCCTTCATCTTGATCTTGAGCTAGCTTCAGAGTGTCATGCAATGTTGTTACACCTGCATATGGATAGCGGCTTAATGCATCTGCATGTCTCATCTTCGATCTCGATCTGTGTTCAATGTCAAAATCATATTCACTGAGAAACAACATAGAAACAACATCCACTACCTTTTGTTCAACTAGCGATAAACGTCGTGGTCGCTGCGAGATAGGTACATCGTCTTTAAGAACAATCTTTAACTGGATTGGCGCCTCCCTCAATTGAACTGGATTATATCCTTGAATACACTGTATCACCTTTTGTTTCAATGCTGGATTGAGTATGTGACTAACATCANTGTAAAATCTCCTTTATAGCTCTCAGCCCTTCATCTTGATCTTGAGCTAGCTTCAGAGTGTCATGCAATGTTGTTACACCTGCATATGGATAGCGGCTTAATGCATCTGCATGTCTCATCTTCGATCCCAATCTGTGTTCAATGTCAAAATCATATTCACTGAGAAACAACATAGAAACAACATCCACTACCTTTTGTTCAACCAGCGATAAACGTCGTGGTCGCTGCGAGATAGGCACATCGTCTTTAAGAACAATCTTTAACTGGATTGGCGCCTCCCTCAATTGAACTGGATTATATCCTTGAATACACTGTATCACCTTTTGTTTCAATGCTGGATTGAGTATGTGACTAACATCAACCACCATATCTGAAAAACAAGAAATCTTACACATCCATTCATCTCTCTTAGGCAATAACATCACTTTGTTTTCGCTCATTATCATGGTTACGTGTTTTAATAACTCTTGCCCTAAAATCATGTTAAATGGCATAACACTTTTATCAACAACATGAAACAACACACTTTTATACTCAATACAATCGATCGTAATGTTAATTGAAACTTTTCCTAACGATTTAACTAGTGAATGTCCAAGGCCGCTGAAAGTTAACTGGTCAAAAGTAGGTTCCACACCGATCGCCATACAACATTGCTGGGTAATAAGATTAACATCGCTTCCAGAATCCACCAACGCGTCGAACGATAATTTATTCGCCGTAACTTCTTTCATCGGTTTGTTCTATTCTATTTTTGTTTATGGCAATCTATCGTCGATGCCGATGTCAACGATTCTGCCACTGACGAGTGAAATGAGAAGCAAGTAGTGATATTATATACAAAAGAGAGAGAACAAGAATTTAAATTGATTTGAACTATTTGTAGAGCTTGTTGGGTTAGTAGGACGGCACTGAAACAAACAAAAATATACATAAATAGTTGTAATAAGGTTAGTACATAAAAACATTGTAAAAACAAAAAACAAAAACATAAAAAATACCACAGTCTATAATTTAATATTATTGCGAAGGATGAAGATCATGAGGGTTTGGAGTAGTTCTGGGGAGGAATATGTTAAAAGGGAGGGAAAGTTAATTGGTACAGGAATCTTTAATTTAGGGAGACGGCTATAGAGGTCGAAGGATGAAGTGTTGTTGGAGCAATTGAAAAAAATGTGCTCCAGGCTACCCTCATCCAATCCGCACTCACAGAGGGACGAGTCCTGTACACGAATCTTACGTAAGAAAACAGGTGAGCAGCAATGGCCTAAACGGATTCTGCACATAACTGAAACCGCGAATTTGGGAAACTTTTTAAAATGAAAAAACCAGGGTTTAACAGGAACGGAAGGTTGGATTGCGTGATATGAGCTTCCCTTCTTTTTGCTGGAGATATTCCAACATTCTTGCCATGCAGTCTCAAGATACGTTTTTGGAATGTTCAGCAGATCATACCCTTGAAGGGAGAAATTTCTGGGATCAGCTGAAGCAGATGTGCAGGCATCTTTCGCTAATGCATCAGCACATTCGTTGCCCTTGATACCACAATGGCTGGGTATCCAGACTAAATGGACAACTTTTCCCTGATTAGCACAAGAAAAGAGGCATTTTTTAATATTCAATATAATTGTGCTATGGAGTTTGTTTTTAAAAGGGTTTTGGGATAAGGCTTGGAGGCAGCTAAGGGAGTCTGTGAAAATCACACCAGAGCTGATTTGATGGGATTCAATGAAAGTGCAAGCTTCCAATAACGCCACGCACTCACCAGTGAATACTGAGGATTCCCTTGGACATTTAAATGTTAAAATAATTTTGGAGTTCTGGTAGTAAACAGCGGCACCAGTATAACCGTTTGGTGATAATTTGGACGCATCGGTAAAAAATCTTTCGAACCCAATCCACCGCTCTCCAATCACCGCATTAAAGGTCGAATTTGCCGAAGGGGACTTCTTGGATATTCCAATGTCATAGAATATTTTTGGTTTAAAACAAAGTACATCATATGAAAAGTTAAAAAGAGGGAGTCTGGGATACTGGACTATAGGACAATCTAAATTTTGAATTTGGCGGTATGCTTTTAGGATAAGTGGGATTTCTTTATGTTTCCAGTATTTTGAGGATCGGCATTGGGAATCTAGAATACTAAGTTTAGGGATAAGGGGATGGGACGCTTTGGGGATAATCCTAGATATGAAGCGGGATGCAAGGTATTGCCGCCTCAGGGCTAAAGGTGGTTCGGCGCATTCGACCTGCAAAGCGTTGATGGGAGATGACTTCATACAACCTGTGATGATCCGGAGGCATTGAGACTGAAGTCTATCCAAAACTGCCAGGACACCCCTGTTGCAAGGTATTAATACAAATGACCCGTAATCTAAAATACTACGTACTAAAGCGTTATATACTAATTTCATGGTGTAAGGGTGGGCTCCCCACCATACACCAGCCAAAACTTTTAAAATGGATATAACCCTTTCGCACCTTTTAACTAAGTAAGTAAAATGTTCAACCCCAGTTAACCTAGAATCCACGTAAACCCCTAAAAATTTTGCATGTTTTGCAACAGGGATCTCCTGACCCTGAATGCTAACAGCAACTTGGGGAATTGATCGTTTCCGGGAAAAGATCACGACTGAGCTTTTAGGAGCTGATAGAGAGAGGCCATGGTCCATGAGCCATTGTTGCAAAGAGTCAAGGGAAAGGCAGAGGGATGAAGCCGCGTCCACAATTGACGAATTGGTTACGTACAGCGCTAGGTCGTCAGCATATTGTAAAATGTGACAGTCGCTATTTAAGCAGGAACCAATGTCAAATGTGTACAAGTTATATAGTAAGGGGCTGAGAACGGAGCCTTGGGGAAGGCCCTTCCAAGTATACCTTTCCTCAAATACCTCTCCCTGTACTCTCAGCACCAAAGACCGAGACATAAGCAGTCCGCATATGCATTGCACCATCTTGGCCGGGAGACTCAGCTGTTGCATTTTCTGCCTGAGAATGGGAAGAAGGACATTGTCATATGCGGAGGAAATATCTAGGAAGGCGGCTACAGCAGATTCATCTTTAGAAAAAGCTGTACGTACATCAGTCACTAATGTTGCCACGCTATCCATTGTGCTAAGGCCCTTTCTAAAACCGAACTGATGGCTCGGCAGTAAATCCCTAGACTCGACCAACCACTCAAGCCTGTTTTTAATTAAATGTTCTAGAAGCTTCACTAAGACGGAAGATAAGGCTATTGGTCTAAGGCCATTCGGGTCATCAACATTTTTGCCGGGTTTCAAAAGGGGAATGATAATTTGTGTTTTCCATTGGTCAGGGACCCAACCAGAATTATAACAATAATTAATAATGCTAAGAAAGTATTTTTTGGCTCTAATACCAGCATGAACAATAAACGAATACGGTATACCATCAATGCCCGGGGCAGAGTCCCGAACATGACGGAGTACCGCATTCAATTCGTCCATTGTAAATGGTTCGTCCAAAGGGTCTTCCGCTGCATCAACAGGCGAGTGAACAAATTCTGAAGACAAGGGAACATAGGCTGGAGCAATCTTGTCAAAAAAGGATTCAGCGGTTTGTCTAGTGATGGGGGAGGATATGGATGGCGAGCACCCACGTCTGAAGCGGTTTATGCTCTTCCATACAGCGGATACTGGAGTAGAGGGAGAAAGAGAGGTGCAAAACTTAACCCAACCACGACGTTTCTTCTTACGAAGAAGCCGTTGGGATCGGGCGTACACTCGTCTGTATTGTAGTAAATTGTCGTTATTCATCGCTTCATTGTACTGATATTCGGCTTCCTTCCTTTCACGAATTACCGATGTGCAATCTTGGTCCCACCACGGGGGGGACGGGATCTTGTTCCTAGCACTATTGCGCAGGGGAAAGGAGGAATCTGCGCTCGAGGTAATGGCCGAAACGAAGCTATCATAGCAACTCTTAGCATGGCAGTGACCAGAAGATTGTGGAAAACTTGAAGCTAAATTTGGAAGATCTTGGATTTTCTCCTCCAGTAATGATGAGAAACCTGACCAGTCAGGCTTGGACAAGTTGTACTTCAGAAGTGGAGGAGAACTTTTCTCTAAATAAGTTTTATTTAATAATGTAACTACAATGGGATAGTGGTCGCTACCATGCGTCAGAGAAGTACATTGCCAATGAAACGATGGCGCCAACTCTACAGAACAGAATGTGAGATCTACACAACTCTTCTGCTGTCCAGGAAGGGATCTACGGGTAGGGCAACCATCATTCAAGATGCAGAGGTTTAGATCATCGAGGATTTCTACTAAACCTTCCCCAAACGAATCACAACGGTTGGAGCCCCATCTAAAGTGGTGGCAGTTAAAATCTCCCATAACCAACATAGGCCCATCTATACTATTAAGGATATTCCTTAGTCTGCCTAAAAGATTTTGATGTGGGTGGGCAATATAAATGGAAAGGATAGAGATCCCTTCAATTTTCGCTGCGACTATGTTCATTTCACCATCCAGGACAGAAAGAGGCAGGGTCGAAAGCGGGACTTTATTATTGATGAAGAGAGCCGACCCTCCATATCCATCAGACCTATCACATCTCAAAATATTAAATTGTGGAATGCGAAAGCTGAGACTTGGGGTAAGCCAAGTTTCAGCTATTGAACAAGCCAAGGGCTTGTATTTATTGAGTAAGAATATGAGGTCGTGCTTCTTATGAAACACGCTCCTCACATTCCACTGCAGGAATACTGTTTGGCGTGGAGCCATTTTTAATACTTAATAAAAGAGTAACAAGTTGATGGGCGACGTTGGACGGTATTTGGGAATTATTAGAGGTAAATGTAGAAAGAACTTTAATGAGAATTTCAATTAAAGAAGATATGTTATTGGAGTCTGCAAAAGGGTTGTTAAGCGCGCAGCCATCAGGCTGTGAAGGTAAGGGAGAGTTGATGATGCGCTGATGAGCAGCTTTGTCATAAGAGGGTGAGAGAGGTGCGTGGGTCTTTGGCTTTAGAAAAACTGTTTTGCGATATGACTGAGAACTAGTTGTTGATTTAGCAGCATTCGCATAATTGCGGGAAACTGATGGAATAGTTTTGCTGACCTCAGCATATGACAAAGACTTCTCAGCCATAATGGTCTTTATGGCTTTCTGTCTACCAAGCTCCGGGCATGACTTGCTGTTAGCAAAGTGATTACCTGAGCAAAGCACACAGAAGGCCTCGCTCTCAGAAATGCTGCAACCATCACCGGGGTGATCATGGCCGCATTTACTGCAGCGTGGTTTAGACCTACAAACAGACTCGATATGACCGAACCTACAGCACTTGCGGCACTGGATGGTGGGGTAAACATATTGGGAAACTGGCAGTGATGTGTAGCAGCAAAATACTCTGCTGGGTAAAACTTGGCCGTCAAACGTGAGGACACAAGTTTCAGTAGGTTTAAATTCATGTATACCATCTCTGAAAACTTTACGGCTGATACGACGGACCTTTAGAATCTGCCCACATCCTGAGGGCACCTCAAGATATGATTTCGCTTCCTCATCGCTTAGGTCACAGGGAACGCCAGTTACGACTCCCATACGAGTAATATTAAAAGTTGGGATTGCTGCAACGTAACTATTCTTAGACAGAGTGCCATTTATTATAAAAGAGTTAGCATCCTGAGGGGATGAAAACTCGACCGAAACTCTGTTACGACCAACTTTTTTGACACCGTCTCGAACAATATTCGCAATATTATTTTTGACTAAAAACATGCCAAAGGTTACCGGGTGCAGAGTGGTACTAGCATTAGGATGGGGCTCCAAACGCGACACATGGACTATGAAGGGAGCTTTATCAGTAGCAGAGTACCTGCTACGACCTATCTGGTTCCGTTGTTGTTTAGGTGGTACGTGACTAGGCGTGTTGGCATCATCACCAGGACGTTTCCTCGCGTTCTGATTAGACAAGGGCTGGGATTCGGGGAGGGATGAAATTGAGTTATCCGCGATGCTGCACGCAACATCTGCGAAATGGGAAAGAGGGAAGTTGGGAGAAAGAGGAGCAAAAGCGGCATCAGGGGGGTCGGGATCGGGCGGTTTATTTCGCTCCATATTTACCTTAAGACGACTAAGATTTACTAAAATAACACTTACACACGGACTAATACACACAAGGACAACACACACAACAAAAACAAGTCACAAAAGTCACTAAAACACCGAAAATAAACAAAAATTCAGGACACACGTGCTAACCAAAAACACTCTGTGGCGAGAATCACTCGGTTTGTTATTATTGTTCGATAATGTCACCGTCATAGATACGTCATTTTCACAAATGTCATCTTGCCAGGTGTCTTGACATGCCGCCATGTTGACATTTGACTTCTGCTTTACCGACCGGCCGACTACAGCGCCACCACTGGTTGATGCTCCTTTGGAAAACTGTGACTGCTTGACCGACGTAGTCGTTGATGTCACTGCTGCTGATTTGCTGATGCTTGCACCCTCGGTACAATGACTTCCTATGTGGCCAAACTTGTTACACCTAAAGCACTTGATACCGTTTGGACATGCACTCGCCACATGGTCGGTTTCGCCACAATTGTAACATCTGTAACATCTTTGGCTTTTCGGCTTTTCAGCTTTACTTTTTCCGCTCGAACCTTCTGTGGATTTATGAGACTTGCTCTTCATTTTCTCATAAAGCAACAGCTTTTCTTTGAGCATAGGATATGTTGTTGCCCCGTACAAAATTGCCTTGTTTGATTCGTAGTCTTGTATGCCATCTATTATGTACTGAACTGCGACGTAATCCGGGAATTTTGCCCTGCGACCCAGCTCCTTCATGAATAGCATGTATTGGTAATAGGTTTCACCTTTCTGCTTTTTACGTGCCGCCATAATTTCATGCATTTCTTTGACATTCACAGTTTCCGGGAACTCTTTCTGGACCGCCACCTTTAACTCGTCATACGTTTTAAATGCTTTCTCGCCCCTCAGCCATAAAGCTGCCGTGCCCACTAGCGTTCTGCGCGCTATAATAAGCTTCTGTTGGGCTGACCACTTGAAAATTTCTGCGTTGTCTTCTAGGTCCTGCGCCCATTTTGCAGATGATATTGTCTTGTCATCGCCACTAAACTTCGGGATGCCGTCAATAAAGAATGCCGCCGTTCCAGGTTCTGACTCAACGCCGCCCGCGCCATGTCGTAACCTTGTTATCCAGCTTTCTTCAGTCATCTTTTGTAATCGTCGTAGGAACGTAGTAACTTCTTTCGTCGTAGATTGGTAAGTATATTTTCCGTCGTCGTCGTCGTCGTTTTCGTTTTCGTCTTCTTGAAACCTTTTCCGTGCCGATCCCGGACGATTAATAATTATATTTATCCCGGACGAGCCCCCAATTTGTGGGATATGAGCAGGGAAAAAGAAAAGCTTCTTTCTTGAAACAAATATCAAATATATTTCTTCTTTTAAAATCAACGTCTTCCGGCTAACATTCGTCGTCTTCTAGCACCTTCTCTCAAGCGTCACTTCCTTTTAACCTTTTTTACTATCATTCTCTCACTCGCACACACTTCTATCTCACTCTTACACTAACGTTCCATTTCCCACATATAGGTGAATCAAAAGTTTGATAAGTTTGCATTCAGTTCAAAGTGATAATGTAGATAAGTTATGTTTACCTACATTGATTTGATAGTGTAGGGGTTTTTTAATCTCAGCTCATTACGTTGTGTTCAAATAACGGAGATAACATTTTATAACAAGTAGGTACAGTTCTCGCCAAACTTTTTGACGTTTCGGAATATCAGCTGGCCGCGCCCGCGCAGCGACTCTCTCACGTGCCCATACCAGTGCTCAGAAGTTTGTTGCGAACCGCCATTAAGTTTGACATTCGTCATACCGTTTGTAATTTGTATAAAACTTTGTCTAGAGTCTAAAAATTAAAAATAAATAAATATTAAGTTGGTTCCCCATACAATAAACGTGTGAAACCGCAAATTATAACTTTGTAATTCTAATATTTGTATGAAAAACAAAGTTATGTTTTGCTGATAGTTTGTTTGTTTGCTAATAGATACGTTCACTTTTCATAGATAATGGTACGGAACCCTTCGTGCGCGAGTCCAACTCGCACTTGGCCGGTTTTTCAATCAGTATATTTAACCCTATACTTATTTCTATTACCCAGGTACCCTGCCTAGTCCCCTGCGCTATAGACCAGGACCCGTACTTCCGCATGACTCGCGACGTGGCCGCTCGGCTCAAGATGCCGAAGCCTGCTCTCATACACTCCACCTTCTTACCCGCGTTGCAAGGAGCCCAACACAAGATGTCTGCCAGCGATCCGAACGCCTCCATATTCTTGAGTGACACGCCTAAGCAGATTAAAACTAAGGTATTTATTTTTTTGTTTGGACTTTAATGAAAATGTACAGACGACGGTAGGTCAACCTACCCGAATCTGTCAAGTTTTACCAATAGAACATTAACCTTCTACTATTGTGATAAAGTTGAAAATCTATGTCAAATAAATTTGACAGATTGAGGTAGGTTGATGTGCTGACGTCTGCATTAAAAATTGTACGTATTCTGTGGTACAACAAAATTAGTCACAAAACTTTTGTGATTTGGAAATTCCCTTCATAAACAGAATATTTTAACTGTTTTGTTGTTGTTGTGAAATCTACTGTAATATACCGACTGTTTTAGTCAGTATTACGGTTGTAATTTCAGAAATTTTAGAAATGTTCGCACGCAGTTTGTCACTATTTACTACAGCGAGTAGACCAGAGGAAATATGTACAGACGACAGCAGGTCAACGTATACCAATCTGTCAAATTTTACCAATCAAAATTTAACCTACCTCCATTGCAATAAGGTTGAAAATCTGTTGTAGAAATTTGACAGATTGTGGTAACTTGATCTGCTGTCGTCTGTACATCGTTATAGATCTGACACTGGCTCGATAGTCGGCAACATCAAAGCCGATACAAAGCCATAAAAAAAAAAAAAAAAAAACGTTATAGATCCAATTCAGCTTAGCGGTGTTCCATTTCATGCTTATTTTTCACAGATCAATAAGTACGCGTTCTCGGGCGGTCAGGCGACGGTCGAGGAGCATAGAGAGAAGGGTGGCAACACTGACGTCGACATATCATTCAAGTACCTTTCCTTCTTCTTGGAAGACGATGAGAGGCTAGCACAGGTAAATATCTTTGTGAAATACTAATACACAACGAAAAATAAAATAATAATATCGACGGTGGAAAGGCTATTTGGTTTAAGCGACATTTTGGGCGATATTGAGTTATATACATATTCGGAATCAGCAATTTTTTCTCCGTCGAATGATGCCGGATTCATTTAAATCTGAGCACTTTTTTGGCGCTTGAAACATCTCTATTTTTGGGTGGTTTCCAAAGTGGCAGTGTATTATATGACGTCATTTTTGCATAATTTTTTTACTAATGTACTTGAACTATACAATGATTTAAAGAATCGAGACATAAATCAGTAGCCCTTTCTCAGATAAAAGATTCAATATCGATTAAAGCGTTTTTCTTGTTTCTATTTCATATTGACATGTGACTTAAATCATTTTTATTTCCATACATTTTCAACAAAATACGACATGGAGTGTCGCTT
>NWSH02000329.1:3150330-3182339 GCA_002382865.2 Heliothis virescens | reverse complement strand
CTTATTTTTTACCAATTGTAGTTAAGAAGTGACTTAAATCTTTTTTCCGTTCCCTGAAAAAAAGTGGCTTAGGGCAATCTGTATTAAGCGACATTTATCTTCTTAATTTAAGGTCCGTTTTATATGGTATAAGCATCAACACCTCGACGTTTTCAAATTCATTTAAATTAAGTTTACTCCGTTCCAATAGCTGAAGAGGTTTTGTTTTTATGAATTTTTTTCGGAAATTTTAAACTTTAAATGGCTCTCCTGTAAAGTTGCAAAAATGTCGCTTAAACCAAATAGCCTTTCCACCGTCGATATGATATACTAATTCATACTAAAGTATTTTTTCTTTGGAATATTTTTCTTATATCGGCTTATTTACTACATTGTATGTAGAACAAACAACTCCCTGGCTTTGATTTGTGACTAATTAACTCAAATAGTATCTTCACTCTTGTCCAGAAAAAAAAATCATTAGGTGTTCCTTTGCGTCCTATGTGAGCGTTCTGCTTCTAAACACAAAGCGGAGCGGCGTAACGCGAAAACAACAAACAGTCAGTTTCTTTTGAAGTATCCTCCGTTACGTAGCACAGTACAGCGCAACGCAGCGTCCATATTTGAATTAACTTCGCATTGCGCTTGCATAGATTTGCCCACACAGGACTCACCCTTCACTTTTCAAATACCAGTTTTATACACATACTATTATTCCATTAATTTCCAGGTAAAGAAAGACTACGAATCAGGTCAGATGTTAACAGGAGAGCTGAAGAAAGAAGCAATAGACACCATCACACCATGGATACAAGAGTACCAGCAGCGACGCGCTAAAGTCACTGATGATGTAGTTCAATCGTTCTTCAAAGTTAGACCGATCAAGTTCTAGAGCATTTATGAAGTCCTAGTATTATTTTTTGTGTGAAACATTGTTTGGCGCGAACGACCAACTTTTATGCCGAGACGGTAGATGGCATGACGTTCAGGTGTGCCGTCAGGCTCTAAAGGTACCTTTCCGAAACAGGCGACTGTCGTGCGCGGCTGACGACCAGCGGTTCGCGACTTTGTGAATGGAAATCAATGGGCTGTCGTATGCCTCAGAAGTGGTATTGGTTGCTAGCAGTTGTCAGGAGCCGCGACAGTCGCTTGTGTCGGAAGGGAAGCTTAATATTGTATGTGTGTGCGTTGTACGTGTACAACGTACTGCGTAGCTGTGTGTGTGCCTGTCTGTTTTACATCTCGGCGTCCAATGACGTACAATTTTTTTTTAATTTACATGTTAAGCTAAGACTGACTTAGTCAGTGTGCCTTCAAGGTACTAGTGCAAGGTTACACATAAACAGGATTTTAGATGAATGGTCATACTAAAGAATAGATAGCTCGGTTTTTCAGTTGTTGTGATGTTATGTAAAATATTTGAGAATAATTGTATTAAACAGAAGCCTTTTTTATAAGAAGCATTTTGTATAATAACCGAATTACATAAATTAGTTAAGTCGTTCCTTGTCGTGTTAAGCATAATTTCAAATTACACTGAGCAATGTGTACCTATATTTTATCTTTTTTTGAAGTGAAAACTTCTTTAGCGGCGTTGAGCACTTTTTGTATGGGGAAAAATATATAAACTCGCGACAGGTATCACGTGACCGAAATGTGAAACTCGAAATCGTGAAACCCAAAATCGTGATACCCGAAATCATGAAACCCGAAATTCTATAGAAATTCCGTAAGTACAGGTCGGTAAGATATTTTATGACGTTTCAAACATGTGAAATTTGACAATAGTGTCAGGCTTAGTAATTATCATTTAAAATCATAGATGGAGTTTGGGTTTTTATTTTTATAAAATGAAATGGTGCCGGAGTATCTTTAGGTTAGCATCCAGGCCACAGCAATAAACTCAAAATATATATTTGAATAATTTTAGCTCAACCAGAACCCTCAAAATCGAGGAAAGACATGTGAGAAAAAATGTGTTGCGCCATCTATAATTTTTCAAAGTCAAGTAGTTAGTCAAGTATGAAAGTACGAGTATAGTTTTTATTCTTCAAAATCATAGATGGAGTCGTGCTTAAATTTTGATTATATTTAATCGTGTTGGGGTATACCTTCCAGTACCTACAGTCATAGGGAAAAACGATTTTTTTGAGAAACTCTCAATATTGAGAGCAAGTGATGACAGTAAAAAGTAGTTGTGCTCTTTCTTCATTCCATAATCTCAAAAAAATATTAAAAACGCATAAAGTTAATATTCATGTTTTCACTTCTGCCTGCACTCCCGGAGTGCAACCTGGTGTTTTTTTTTTACCGGCTCTCTTTTGAACATCGCGCCTATCAAAGTACCTATATTTTGCTAAACAAAAGAGGATAATATACCTAATATTGTCAACGCATTAAAATACTAGACTGTTAGCTCGAATATTGCAACGTCACATAAACGTACAGGCGACAGCAGGTCAACGAATACGAGACTCAAATTTTACCAGTTAAAACTAACCTACCTCCATTGTGATAAGGTTGAAAATCTATTGCAGAAATTTGACAGATTGTGGTAACTTGATGTGCTGTCGCCTGTACTTAAATAGTATTTATATCTCTTACATGACACGTTGAAAAGACATAGATAGCTTGAGATTTAATTTAAACATCGCTTGAAATAGTGACGTTTCAATATTCGGGTCTATGCGGCTGTGCTATGAGCATAAAATAATTTATAATAATTATTTATTAAAATAAATACATCGTACGAATTATTTTCTTGTTTCTCTTCCACAAGCGCTGCGCAAGCGCATCCCTACTCTACTACCCTACATCGACTGAGTCGATAATAAATCAAATAGTGGCGATATCTAAAGCTTATCTATCGATGTATAACTATAACGGCCAGTTGCACAGGTTTCAGATAAAGTTCTAAATAGCTATCTGACAGATAGCGGCAAGGAAATGTTTATTATTTTTCCATGGTCAGATATCTGTCAGATAGCAATCAAGAACTCTATCTGGAACCTGTGAAACTGGCCGTAATTCCTAAATCATTTATTTATGACATAATTATAATATAATTAGAAATCTCTCCTTCACCAAAATGACAGAACCCTAACAAATACATTCACACCATTTCCATAAAAACAAACTACATATCTAATCCACGAAGTCCACAGGCTCTTAGACTCCGTACAAAACAAACTAACAAAAGGCGACGGAACAATGGCGGCGTCAACCGGCCCTCTACGGTGAAAACTAAAAATTTTACCACACACTTGTGTACATACTACGCCACTTTGATCGAATATGCATTACAATAGAACAGAAATGTAGATGACACAGTCCTTAGTTAAAACAGGCAGTGGGTGGCCGTTGTCGTTCAAAATAGTGAGAATCAGTATTGAAAAATTGACCAAAAACGTCTTGAACGCTATGATGTAGCCTGTGATAAAAGTGCAAAAGTCCAATCGCAAGTGACTGTGGAATCTTCTCTAATGGAATGTTCTAGAATCAGGACATTTATTTTGATTTCAAATCTTCGAATCTTTACCTAAAGTTTGCGTTTGAATTGCCACGTTGGCGTATCAGGCATTTTCGAGAGTTCCTAGCTTTCCAACTAGAGCCTAACCTACCTACTAACTACCAGGTAAACATAGGTGATTAGAAATAATACTTAGAACTACAAAATGTACAGTCAAACATACGAAGACGAGGCTCCCATCCCCCTCATAGCCAATTACACAGTTGTCAAAGATGATGAGGAAAAACGAGACCCAGAGGAAAGAGTAATCCTAGAAATAGGACGGCAAGAGGACAAGCCGAAAGAAGAACATACATTTTCACATAAGAAGTACGATAAAACCATTTCTCATCATAGATCTTACGTGTTGGAGGACTATGAACCCAGGAGGATCTATTTTAGACCTCATGAATTGGACCACAGCGCTGCAGAAGGTAAGAATGTCTAAGAAATTAAATTCTGTACAAACCTGAGTCAGTAGCCATTATGAGTCATTGTTTACCCAGTTTATTTTTTTATTTTAGACAATGTAGGCTTTAAGGTTCTTTCACGATTATTCACCAGGATTCATATGGGAATGACTCAAATTAGATTTTCGACTCAATTAAAAATGTATATAGAGATACTTGCTTTATGATATTGAACCTGACAAAATTTCATGAAAATCGTGGAAATATCTATACTAATATTATAAAGAGGAAAACTTTGTTTGTTTGTTTGTTTGTTTGGTTGTAATGAATAGGCTCAAAAACTACTGAACCGATTTTAAAAAATCTTTCACCATTCGATAGCTACATTATCCACGAGTATATTTTATAGGCTATATTTTATCCGGGTACGGGCAGTAATTCCCACGGGACGCGAGTGAAACCGTGGGAAAACGGCTAGTATCTTATATCGAGGAAAGCTACCTAGTAGGTACCTAAGCTACAATTATCCCAGTGCGCCAAGTATAGTTTCCAAGGGATGAGCGTGATACCACTGGCGGGAGCTAAGTAGTGCATAATATAAAAGTTAAACAGTCTCTATTTATTAAGCATTCTATGGTTATACATTAAAGGTCCCAGATTCTACGAGCAAGACTACAGAGATGCGGTCACGATACCAGATATTGCCAACTCCGAGTCGTCACTGGACTACTCCCACGAATCCCAGGATACCTCTAAATACGGCACTGACGATGCCAACCAAGATACCATGCTCAATTGGAAGGAGAGAGCCATGCAGCTTGAGAAAGGTAAAATATTCCGTTCCACAATATTATTATAGGTCAAAAATTTCACTGCATTGCTATGAACGAAGATCGAGGTCAAAAGAAAACAGGAAAACAGTTTTCTTGTAAGTAGTCCCTTTGAATTGTATTGCGCCAAAATAATTAAGTAGGTATATCGTGACATTGTGATCTAAATTTTTAAGACCTATGAATTAAAGTGACCTTTTTGATATTCTCAATTTTGATTTCGACTCGATTTGCTAAGGTTGCAAAAAATGAGAATAAATAATTTAGCAAAATTCCTCTGGCACTCGGCTAGACACGTGCTAGGACTACATTTTGCCTTCCAACTTGTAGGTAGAGAACTACATCGAGTCTACATCCTGTATCTATCGTTTAATCATTCTCTACTTGCCCTAGAGTACAAAAAAACTGCGTGCGACCGAGAGCGGACTCGCATGAGGGATATGAACCGTGCCTTCGATCTGCTGCGCTCCAAGCTGCCAATCACCAAGCCGTCTAAGAAGAAGTATTCCAAAATCGAGTGCCTTAGGTAAAAGACTTCCTAGCGTTCATTATGCCCTGGTCGACCAGGTATGATACTAGATTATGATGTGTTTGATCACATCTAAGTAAATTTTTTTTGATTACAGAATAGCCATTTGTTATATCAGACATTTGGAGTACATGCTGGCGGGAGGGTCGGCAGATGACAACCCTGCCTTCTTTGAGCTGCACGCCTCGGACCTCAGGCGGAGGCAACAGAGATATTAGCCAATATACCATAGAGAATCCTACAAAAATAAAATTAAAAATATCATCTTTGTTACACTGCGTTTGGACGAGGAATAAAATAAACAGCAATTCTTTAAAAACGTATTTATATTTCTTATTGACAAAAAGTATAACAATACAATAAATAAAATTTTATTTTTTAAATACGTTCCTTATACATGCTTACCATAATTTGAAATATTGTCACGTTCGATGTTAAGAAACCAATTTTTTACCTTACGATAAGCACTTGACATAACACAATCATACTTTACATTTTTCGTTATTTCAGAGTCCATTTATACAATGTTTTCATATCGAAACTTTTAAACCCTTTTGACGATATCACAAAAACTTTTGAAAGAAAAGACGTTGGTGGCTGTATACCTTTTCTTACACATTTCTAGGTACTTACTAAAATTATAGACGTTAGACTTCTACTTTACATTATTAGGACGTTTGCTCTTATTAGTCTCGTTATTATTCAACTGTGTACTTGTCAATTTTTCCAACAATACAAAACTTACTAATTCCTGGTCTTATTAGGGTTTTAATAATGGTTATCACTTTTTCTTTAATTTCCTTTCCAAAGCTTCCTCGGCTTTTTTCTTTTCTAGAGCTTTTAGGTAGTCGAAGTAGGCGCATTTGATTAGTAAAGGCACCTTCACAACACCTGTTCAACACAGGATACGTATTAGCTTAGGAGTTTTCTTTAATGGTACGGGTAATGCAAGAAGGTACCTAGTTATTCTCTAAGTTTTTAGTAAGGTATTCCACACTGCAAACCAAGTAATCTCCAAACTCTCGGTTTTCACGCTAAAATCTACTGAACCGATTTAAATGAAGTTTTATATACAGACTAACTTCCGTTAGCGGTTTCACCCACTTTCCCGTAGGAACTACTGTGCGCACCCGGGTAAAAAGTAAGAAATAATTTTTCAAATCGCAAGAGTACTTCCTGAGATTAGCGCCTTCAAACAAACAAACAAACTCTTCAGCTTTATAATATTAGTATAGATAGTTTACACTTCTACAGGATGTAAGGAAATACACCACTTTTTGCGCTGTTGCGGAAAGTGAGTTAAACTGCGGAAAACCGTAAAATTTTAACTGCCAAATAGTTATTAAGTACTTTAGGAAATCTTTTAAGTTTCGGCATTAAGTGCTGTCGATCTACTTAACAGCCTATCGATACAGTACTCAGAACAATGTTTTCAATTGCTTAATGAAGACACGGTTTTATATGAAAACGTGTCAGTGAATAAATGAATAAGAAAAATTACCAGCGAAACAAGTCGTCACGGCGCTTTTGTACATTGTGTACAAGGGTCCAATCACATTCTCGACTGACTCCTTTTTCTGAAAACATCACTTTTTATCAGCGGTCAGCGAAACTGGAGCATTTTGTTCAGTATTTAATATTAATTTCCCTTTCTATACCGATGTCATATCAGCATGTCACTGTGATAATGGAAATGGCACAACAATTTATTACTTTTTACTCCAAATTATTATTTGGACCGTGTCCGCTTTGCTAAAAACTCGTAGATAATAAAAATAGATGAATATTCTACTTCCACTTGAATTTTAATTGAATGAAAAACTTTTTTATCGCAAGGATACAAAAATAGAATGAATGCGACATAGTTAATTTATTTTCCCTTTCTATACCGATGTCATATCAGCGTGTCACTGTGATAATGGAAATGGCACAACAATTTATTACTTTTTACTCCAAATTATTATTTGGACCGTGTCCGCTTTGCTAAAAACTCGTAGATAATAAAAATAGATGAATATTCTACTTCCACTTGAATTTTAATTGAATGAAAAACTTNTTTCCCTTTCTATACCGATGTCATATCAGCATGTCACTGTGATAATGGAAATGGCACAACAATTTATTACTTTTTACTCCAAATTATTATTTGGACCGTGTCCGCTTTGCTAAAAACTCGTAGATAATAAAAATAGATGAATATTCTACTTCCACTTGAATTTTAATTGAATGAAAAACTTTTTTATCGCAAGGATACAAAAATAGAATTAATGTGACATAATTTATTATTCAAGCTCATCATGTATTTGTAATGAAGTCCTTAGGAAATAATAATAATATTAAAAGTTAGAACCTTGCTAACACGCTTAATAACCTTGCTAATTAATATAATATTAAATAGCTGTGTATTTATGAGGCTCAACGTTACATTTTCATCCTTGTAACGTAACATTGTCAATGATATGACCCCATTTATACCAGGCAGTTATCAACAGTGAGGATGCTCCTTCCGCCCAGTGTCACGTTACCGGTTTTTACAAGCGAATCAAATCACCCTTAATACACCCTGTGTGCATGTACTAGGATCTCAGATGGGGTATGCCTTTTAACTACCAAGTGCACTACACTTATAGCATTCAATCGTGCTATCCGTATGACTTTGGCCTAGGCCTGGATCTGACCTAGTTTTTCAGGACCCACCCACTGTAAAGTTTCCTGATAAAATTATTAATCATTTTAAAGTTTCATGATAAAATAAAAATAGATATCTCTGTATAGTTGAGTGAGATGCAAACAGAATAAAAAAAACTATGTAAGTAGCATTTTTTAACGAGCACTGATCATGTCCAACCTAATTTAAAAAAAAACACTTCTAATGAGGAAGAAAGCCTTTAGGACTAAGAACTGAATTAACTGGCTAACGAAGCATTATTTGTAGACGCATTATTAAAAAAAAAAAACAGTCGGTTAACATTGTATGTTGTGCACTCGCATAGGATCGGAAAAAATGCTAAAGTAGGTACTATTTATATCAGACTAGACCAGACGACATGTCTGGTGTATTGCCCATTCCATGCGAGAATACGGTGAGCTCAGATTCATTGACCGTATTGCATAGAATGAATGAATCAACGCTATGCGAAGAACGGCGTCCCTCGTATGTTACCGACGTGCAACCACTAGGATATCATATGAATAGAAAAGCATGCAGGAATGTTCGCGTGATCAGTGCGCCATAGTGTCTTTTGAGCGTAGCATACATCTACTAGGCTGACAGCGATTAGCATCGGTGGAAAAATAGATTTGTCCATTGCTTGAATTGTATGCAGACCTTTATCAAAGAATCAGTTACCGCGCAATGAAATATTCGCCTTTGTTGAGCCAAAGCATAGACAGGCAGTGTTGGCGGTCTCGCGAAACGTTTTGGCAGGTTAGGCGCCACGCGAGTGAGGCCAATCCGCGGCTAGCTTTCATTGTGGGCAGACGTTTTGCGAAAGCAAGTGGATTGATGCGATGCGAATGGCACGCGTCGATTGCGAGACAGCCTCCCATTTACCAGGCTTACAGATACAACAAGGAGATGGGATCACATTCCACTAGAATTATTTTATCGAGGTGCTAAGGGTCCAATTAAATAAATTGTAAATACATTTAAAAGAAACTAAATTGACAACGATGAAGTAAGAAGTTTATAAGAATAAAATTTAATAAAATGCACTGTAAAGTGCAAAATAGGAACTTATACCGAAAAACAGAAAATATTCCTCCTAAAACTGCATTTCGAACCAGATCATTAATTAAAAGAATTAAATTTTAATACTTTAAATCAAAGTTTTGATCCAAATTATCTTCCCTCAGGTCAAACTTTTTGTGTCAATTGGAATTGGAATCAAAAGTTTAACCTTAGAAAATAAAGTTATCTCAACTAATTTTATACTTCGAAAAACGACAATGGTGTCACGAAAATGGTCACATAAAGCGGTAGCGACCAAGAAACCAAAATGTCGCGTCGAGCGCCGCCCGCCATAGAGTTGATCGAACGACCGGTGACGTAACTACTTCTACTAGGATAACATGAGAGGTGAACAGGTACAATTATTTCAGTAGCACTGCCTGATGCACTTCAAATTGAATCTTATGTTAACGGCATAAAATACTTTTTGTAAGATGTTGTTTTATACTTACAACTACGTTACCGCACTGATCAAAGATGGGTGGGCGTCTAGTGTTGATGCTGCGCAAGTATTCCGACCAACGGCGAAGGCATTCTGTGACTTGTCGTTGGTCGCCCCACACTCCTTGCGTGTACGTGAAGTAAAGAGAACCTACTATGATGCCAGCCTGTTGAGGAGCATAGTCATACGGTAAATTGCGTCAATCGGTACTAATGTCGATGAAATGTAGAGGAGGTGCTCATGACGTTACAAGCATAGATAGGTCTGTCCATATCTGTGGTTGTAAGATAGATAGATCGAATCACTGGAATACCTCAATTCAAGTGACAAGGTGAATGGTAAATTGCTTTTTTTTATAAATGTAATGTGAATAATGTGATATGAATGTAATTATGCACATTATGAGTATTATGACAACGAAATAATTAATTGAAGAAGGACCATTACATGTTGTGACTTATGAAATTAAACGACCTCTTGAAAAAAATAGGGAGACAAAATAAACTATAATACGATGCTAACTTAGGAATGTTGTTCAGCATGGAATAGGAAAAAAAGTATGTAAAACGAAAACGTTTAGATATCGAAACTTAATCTAACTGTCGATATCGTATTAAAATTTCGACCTTACGGATAAGGATTACAGCATAACAAATCTTAATTGGTACTAGGCCGACAGATACTAAAAGAGGTCAAGTTTCACCAACTTTGATGGCGTACAAAAGCTTTCCGTGGACGTAGTGAGGCATTCTGGGTACAGCAACAGTTTGGCCGGTTTTTCTCATTTTGTATTCTTCTTTGCTGCAAACTTTGATGCAAGTTGGATGCAACGGAATTTCTGGGGAAGAATTGAATTACATACTTACTTACGTATTTTAGGAACAAATAAAATCGCAGTTACACAGAGATTCCGAATAAGATAATAAGGTTCCATAACTGCAGAAGGTAAACAGGTCGACAGGTACAGTAGGTAATAAAAATTAATATCAATGGATGAAAAACCTGAAAAGCTCTAAACATTCGGGAAGGCTTTTGTAGAGAGCGTTGCAAAATAGGTTTGAATTTAATAAAATCCCTCTGCGCTGTGTAGCTGTTTAGTCAAAGACGTAGGTAGGTGAAACCGCAGGATTCATGGATGTAGTTGATTTAAATAAGCATTTATTTGACCAAGTACTGGACATTTGTTTTCATAATTTACGAGAAGCCAAACGCTAAAATTAGGTAACTGTAATGATTTTTGTGAGTTTTTTTCTCAATAATAAAGTGAAAGCAGTGGAATCCATGATTACCATACCATCTACAGAGTGCCTGGTAAAAGTTTGAGAGCATTTAGGAGACGTTACATAAGTTGTAATATTCACCAGGGCAACATACCAAATAGGAAGCGTGTTCGTAAAATGTAGGGCAGTCACCTTTACACGACTGTTTCATTGATACAAAAGAGACGGCTATATTTTAATTACCATGTTACCTCTCGTTCCGACCTTTATAGCGGGAGAGATTTTTTGTTTTGTTATCTTTACATTTTACCTAATCCGAGTCATAATGTCCTAGTACAATGGACATTTCTGTTTTTTTTTGTATCGAAAGTTGTTGCATAATTGAATCTCATTATCTTTTTATGCAGATGATACCGAGAATCACAATTAATTTATACAAAACTGGAACTGTTTTAGCATTTGATGTTTGACTTTTCAATTAACTTTAGTAGGATGTTCATCTTGGAATTCAAATTGTGCAGTGTGAATTCAAATTACAATTTGAATGAAGTTTAAGTTAGAAACACATTACGATTGTATTGTGTCCGAGCTACGCAGCATGGAAGTCAGTGACACGGTCGGTCAGTGTTATCTGAGAACTAAAATAGAATTCACGTAAGATTTTATATACAGTTCGCGCAGTAGATGACTCAGTGCCGTACAATGTACCGATTCAGGATGATGGCCTAGCTCATGGCAACTTTTGGGGCTAAGTTTTATCACAGATATGATGTATGCGATTCATGTCCGATGTGCAAAGGAGTATAATAACTTTAATATTAATCAATACTATTCCAATCTTCATATTAGACAGCCCGTGTTAGTCTTTCCGTTCTCGAATGTCTTGAATCCAAAAAAAAAACAGGAACCAAGAAGTGAAACCAAAGTTGAAAGTTCCCCATTCTAATTATTAATACTAATAAGATCGCTTAAAACCGAGGCATTTATCTAGTTCTTGTAAGTAAAACATCTTTAGATCAGGTTTGTATGTTAGTATTATAATTTGTTTATGTGAATTCTCTTAGGACTTAGCCAGAAGGAAGTTTAGACGTGCAGACGAAATGCAGACCAAGTACTGAAATATATTTAGCTTAGATAATAAATTGGGAAGATGGTTTTCCGTCGATTTGTTTGTTAAAATGCCTGAGAAATTATGCAAGCTAGATTATGTTTCTTGGTACACGAATTTTATGTTAGCTGTTGAAGTGTTGTTGAGATTTTTCTCAAAAGTTTGCAAGACAATGGTTTGTGCTTGTATTGCTAAAATATGATCTTAAATCTTATTTATTTCCCACAGGTGTAGAGTTATCTAGCATCTACCATCGCAGTGTCATACATTATTCCGTCAACTTCCTAAATAAGAAATCTGAGCAAAGTGGCACATAGAGAACCAAGAATTTTAAATGCGAAGGCGCATAATATTTTGACTGAAATGTTGTATCAGTCAATCACTCAGTCAGGTGTCAATCATTGCGTTGTCAACATGTATCCTAGTCATTCAGTAGGTATTAAGTGTTGTACCTGGCTGTGGACAGAACTTTTCGCGAGGAGTACATTTTTCATACATCTGCATGTCTGGTTTGGGATGCTTCACATGTTTAGCCAAGTTGATGGTGCGGCAGACGTCGCACCGCACCCGTTCAGTCTTACTCAAGTTGTCACAACGTGGTTCAGCACACATGTTTTAATTTTCTTTATGGACTTTTAACGAGACGGAAGATTTAGAAACAAATAACAAAAATGTGATGTTGATTGGTATCAAAAAGGTGACAGTGTGATGTTCTGTCAGTTGGTTGTTTCAAGTTTTTTTGGCCGTTTTCTGCCAGTTTTTGATTGAAGAAGGATGAGGTTTTCGTCGGTGCACCTCTTTGGCCATTAATTGGTGAGTTAGTGAAAAGTAAGTACACCTACACCATACACGTTTATAAAATAATATTTCTTGATCCGAACCCTAGTGTATGAAATAGGAAATTAATAATAATTAAAGAAATTCCTAAGATACAAATAAATAATTTATACCATATCAGGCAACCTCGAACTGACGCAATTACAAGATCCCAGTTAAGTTTGAACTATACGAAAGCAAACTGTTCAAAAATTGATTAATACATATTGGATTGCTGAGAAAATGTCCATTACAGAACACAATCAGGGAGATATCTGCAACCTACATCACCATTCATATAATCTACATTCACGAAAATATAATTTGCATTTGTTCGTTCAATTACCTTTTCCCTGTTATTGTATGTAAAGTCCTGTAAGTTTATTTTTTAACAATTAACCCTATTTTCCACAGGTAAAAGCAATCAACGCGAGCTCCATAGCACGAAATAGCGTTGCCCTGTTTCGAGTTTTATAGTCAGGTCAGTTCAGAATGACGTTTTCATTCACCGTGTTAAAATAACCTCCAGACTGTACTCACATGTACTGGAAACATATCCGCTACTAGCCGTTTTCCTGCGGTTTCACTCGCGTCCCGTGGGAAGTACTTACCGGTGCTAATAAAATATAGCCTACGTTACTCGGGGATAAGTCTATAGTCTTAAGTCTTACCAATGGGTGTCGGGTTGCCTGGGTAACTGGGTTGTGGAGGTCAGACAGGCAGTCGCTCCATGTAAAACACTGGTTCTCAGCTGCATCCGGTTAGACTGGAAGCCGACCCCTACGTAGTTGGGAAAAAGGCTAAGCAGATGTTGATGTTAGGTACTCGGGGATAATGTAGCTTTCCAAAGGCGGAAGAATTTTTCAAATCGATTCAGAAGTTTCGGAGCCTTTGGGTACAAACAAACAAATGTTTCCTTTTTATTATATACTAGCTTCTGCCCGCGACTTCGTACGCGGAACATGTCGCTTATGCCAGCGATAACGGGTCGTCAAAATGAAAGATCTTAAACGTCTGATGTCGAATTCTAAGAGTCCGGGGAAAAGACGGGTTGCGCGAGACGATTCGAGATGTTGCAGACTTATCATACCATACCATTGCATTGCATTGACTGCCTTTTTAGAATGTATGGACAACGCCATCTATTGGTAAAAATAAACACTTATCGGAGCTAGTTACGCGCGACAAAGCTATATAAAGCAGTCCGTGTGATAAAAACAGCTTTAATTTTCATCGATTTAGCTTAAAAACTGACGGAGTTTCATACACACTTACCCCCCCTTTTTCACCCCCGTTAGGGCAGAATTTCCAAAAATAGTTATTGCGTTATTCTTTATTTCTAACTAAATAGCCAAATATTAATTTTAATCGAATTAGCTTCAAAACTGACGAAGTTTCATACAAATTTACCCCCTCCTTTTTACCCCCTTAAAGAGCGAATTTAAAAAAAAAATATAGCCTATATGTTATTCTGATATATAAGCTATATGTCTGCCAAGTTTCATCTAAATCCGTCCAGTGGATCCTGAGATTAGCGTGTGCAAACAGACAAACAAACAAACAAACATTCAAACATACAAACATACAAACAGACAAAATTTTTTTTTCGAATTCTTACTCTTCTTTCAATTTCTAATAACCCTACATATTTTGTTTTGTAAAAATATGAAATGTACAGACACGATTTTTTTACTGTTTTATTATATGTATATAGAATATAGATATATAGATATATAGATATATAGATATAGATATATAGATAGACTAGTAGATATACGTATAGATTTGTCAGTTTTATACATTAACGCCTACGGTTTGTATGTGGTGGTACAAGTGAGCTCTTCAGCAGCAGTAATAACCTCATTTTGGATTTAAACCAGTGTATTGAATTGAGCCAATTGAAAAACATCGTGATTAAAATTCCTTTCGTTACGAATTTTAGTAAAAAGTCGGCCAAAAGTTCAAATTGGTTTACCTTTGGCAAAGCCATTTCTTAAGCCGGAAAATTTGAATAGGCAGCCTTAAACGATACATAAAACTATGAAACACTACATACCTGACTTAGGAAGTGGGAAATTAATTAGTTAAATGAGACAAAGTTGTTCCTAAATATTGTACTGCACAGCTAAACAATTTATGTAAGTCTCTCCCAGTTATTTTAAACGAAGTGTAAAAAGCACGCTTTTACTGAAAACAAGCTGTTTCCCGCGGTTTCTCCCGCCTTTTAAGGGCGCTACCCTATAGCCTATGTCACTTGGGGATAGTGTTTTCAAATTGATTCAGTAGTTTCTGAGCCTTTGGGATATAAACAAACAAAAAATGTTTCCTCCTTATTACTTACATGTATTCGTAAAGATTACTAGGTAGGTATAGATAGCTATTCCTAGTAGTCTGACCTCCAAAGAAAAGAAAAGGACTGGCAATAACATCAAAATCCTTACTCGTATTATAAATGCAAAAGTAACATGTCTACGTCGTATTTTAGTCCAAAACTACCAAACTGATGTAAATGTTGCACGGATAGTCTAGAGTCTAGAGCCTAAGAAGGAAAACGGGCAAACTACTTTTTGTCCATAGGTATCGACGGTAGCAAGAAGAGAAAGACATCTGCAATTTCGCGAAAATAAGTTTTTTACATAATTGAATTTAGATTTCTTTACTTTATAACATGAATTTTTTTTTTGGTAAAAATCATAATATTTACTTATATTTTATGGCGTATATAAAGACAGCTACAGCTATTTTTATGAAGTGACGAAGTAGTAACGGATACCTACAAATGTCCGTGTATACGTCGAGCAACCCCGAGCCTCGCATGTCATTAAAACCAAAGCATACAAAGATATGTATATGCCACTTGTCCTTTTCTACTTAGCGTGATTAGCAGTTATCATTGAGATAACTGCAGATTTTCAAATGAAGAGTCTTTAATAGTAGCGATTTCTTGGGCGAAAATACATTAGAGCAACAATGTTTCATGTTCACAGTGAGCTATAAGCGATATCGCCGCGATTAAATACAACAAAAATCGAAAACTCAAAATTATACAAAAATAAAAAAATATAAAGTCCTAAGTATAAGCGAACATTTGCCACTTAGCTCAGTTAGTAAATTCATTTGAGCGAAGTAGATCAAGACATCTGCTGTATATAAAAAAATAAATATAAATAACATAAATAAGCTTCATCATTTTGTTCAAATTGTCGTTTTAATGACCTTTTACAAATTTAAAGAAAATAGGTTTATGATTGCAGAAGTTATCACGTTTTTACGTTGTTAACGCTCTCCTGTAAACTAGTCAATTTGCAGATAGCCGTTTATTCTTTGCTGCCGTCGATATGTGAGTCATTGTCATGCAAAAAAACCATGACATACAAAAATTATGCGATTTCCATAAAACAAATTATATAAAATGCTTATTTAATTGTTGCAGTTGCAGATTATACATGTAGGTACACGGATATCGCGTGTGATAAATGAATATTTATTTTGATGCAAAACCATTACAAAAACAGCTTAAGCGTCAATTCACACCGAGACGCGACGCGACGCGACGCTGCACGCAGATTTTACATAGAGCGAATCAAAATATACTTTATTCACTACACGAAACGATACACATTTGATTGTGAGAATTCAGATACGTTGCGCTGCAACTCGAGACGCCGCGCGGCGCAGCGCGACGCATCTTGACGTTGGTGACGCGCTGGTGACGCGCGGCGTGCAAGATCGGTGCTGCATCTCGCGATTTGCTTTGTTTTTAAGATACGTCTCGCGACGCCGCTAGGCGTCGCGCTGCGTCGCGCTACAACAAAGCCGCGTCGCGTCGCGTCTCGGTGTGAATTGACCCCAATGTTACAATCAGTGCAATTTCAATGCTTAATAGATATTTATAACTAGTTGTTTCTCGCAGTTTCACCCGTATTCCGGTGATACTTCTTCACGTATCTAGATAAAATATAGCCCATGTCACCTAGGGATAGTTTAGCTTCCCAACAGTGAAAGAATTTGTCAAATCGGCTCAGTAGTTTCGAAGCCATATCGTAATAATGACTTTTACTCACGTTTTCAGCTGAAACTATTTAAAGTCCAGAAAAAAAAGATATTTCATATTGTATTACACTAAATATTAGATTATCAATAAAGTAAAGTAAAATAATTTGACATTTCATAGTCATGGCCATGGAGATGTGTAGTTAATTTCTTTAACCGACTACCCAAAATAAAGTAGGCTCTCAATTCGGATGTTTTTAAGTGCCTAGCGTAAATTCATGATTCTTTTGAATCTTTCTGCTTTTGGTCTGATTTTAAATTTAGGGTCTGAAGTTGTCTCTGAATTATCTGGCCTCTGTTGTATTTAATCGAAATGTAGGAAAATTAATAAGGTTTCAGCCTTTTTTGTGTGACTGTACTTAAATATTAATACTGATGAGAGAGAGTTCATTAGAAATGAGTCACAATTCCAGCCCCCTAGTTGCTGAAACTGAACTACACTACGCCACGCCACAAAACCACGCCACAAAATCACGCTTATAACACCATGACTTAAGTAGCTTCAAATGGTTGAAGTCAAGAAAGACATTAGTATTGGTATTGAATGTCCTAATTGGGATAGGGACTGAGGGAGCCGGCGGGTGTCTAGAAGCAATATGTATCGATCGGCAAGTGGTAGCTGCACCTCTATACGAGAGGTCGGCTGTTTATCCAGAAGACCTACAATGAAGTACATGGCGTTAATAAAAAGAATCAATAGTGTAGAGGTCTCATCGCAGCCAGTCGTGTACGGATGTGATAAGCGCCCACGCATAGCGATTCGCATCCGTTACGTGTATGTATGTGTTGCGCAAACCACTGCTATGTGCTTCCTGGTGCGACTAGGATAGCAGAGATAACAGTAGGTGTATTGCGAAATTTTGCCAAAAAATTGCCTATGTTGACCTCGGCACGCTAGCCCTTCGAGTTCCTGATTAATGAGATAAGACTGGTACCAATTAAGTTGCTAACCGAATAAAATAGTGGAAAAAGAGTACCAATTGTATTTTAATATTCTTAAAATTCTTGACATTACTTATTTTTATTAAAATTATTAAATATAAAAAAAAATATTTTTGCAAATTCCCAAAACACCCATCTGCAGCGGATTAACTGCCAAAATGTTGAGATATTTGTGTGAGTTACATATCCGCCTGAAAACATGTGACACGTTATCGTGATTTTTAATAGAATTAAATTATGAACGATGATAAGTTACATCATCAAATGATGATTTTTCATGCAAAACAAAATTGTAGTAACTCACCCGTACCAGGGACCCATATTTTTGAAGAGCTCACCAAGGAGTCTCGACATGGCTAGCATGTCTTCAAAAATAGTAATTAAGCAGTAACCACTGAATCTGTAGAATAATAATGGAAGCTATTGTGTTCTGCGTCTCTGGTACCAATTTTGATGGACCGTAGAATTCAGAAGACTAGTGACCAGTACACAGGTTCCAGATAGAGTCCTAGTTAGCTATCTGATAGACCATGCTATAGTAAAGTAAAAAGCCATAAAAAAACTATTTAGAACTTATTTTGGAACCTGTGAAACTGGCGGTAAATTTTAATAATTTCCTGTACACATAGAACAGATGACACGAGTATCTACAACAAAGTTAGAAAAAATATAATTTCAGCAAAAAATATGACTGTTCTATGTATAGTCATTGCTGTAGGTACCTACAGGATATCTGCAGATAATACAATAATGTGACACAATTTGGTGCAATGTTGCTAACTGCTCATAGAGATAAGTACNTCCATAAAACAAATTATATAAAATGCTTATTTAATTGTTGCAGTTGCAGATTATACATGTAGGTACACGGATATCGCGTGTGATAAATGAATATTTATTTTGATGCAAAACCATTACAAAAACAGCTTAAGCGTCAATTCACACCGAGACGCGACGCGACGCGACGCTGCACGCAGATTTTACATAGAGCGAATCAAAATATACTTTATTCACTACACGAAACGATACACATTTGATTGTGAGAATTCAGATACGTTGCGCTGCAACTCGAGACGCCGCGCGGCGCAGCGCGACGCATCTTGACGTTGGTGACGCGCTGGTGACGCGCGGCGTGCAAGATCGGTGCTGCATCTCGCGATTTGCTTTGTTTTTAAGATACGTCTCGCGACGCCGCTAGGCGTCGCGCTGCGTCGCGCTACAACAAAGCCGCGTCGCGTCGCGTCTCGGTGTGAATTGACCCCAATGTTACAATCAGTGCAATTTCAATGCTTAATAGATATTTATAACTAGTTGTTTCTCGCAGTTTCACCCGTATTCCGGTGATACTTCTTCACGTATCTAGATAAAATATAGCCCATGTCACCTAGGGATAGTTTAGCTTCCCAACAGTGAAAGAATTTGTCAAATCGGCTCAGTAGTTTCGAAGCCATATCGTAATAATGACTTTTACTCACGTTTTCAGCTGAAACTATTTAAAGTCCAGAAAAAAAAGATATTTCATATTGTATTACACTAAATATTAGATTATCAATAAAGTAAAGTAAAATAATTTGACATTTCATAGTCATGGCCATGGAGATGTGTAGTTAATTTCTTTAACCGACTACCCAAAATAAAGTAGGCTCTCAATTCGGATGTTTTTAAGTGCCTAGCGTAAATTCATGATTCTTTTGAATCTTTCTGCTTTTGGTCTGATTTTAAATTTAGGGTCTGAAGTTGTCTCTGAATTATCTGGCCTCTGTTGTATTTAATCGAAATGTAGGAAAATTAATAAGGTTTCAGCCTTTTTTGTGTGACTGTACTTAAATATTAATACTGATGAGAGAGAGTTCATTAGAAATGAGTCACAATTCCAGCCCCCTAGTTGCTGAAACTGAACTACACTACGCCACGCCACAAAACCACGCCACAAAATCACGCTTATAACACCATGACTTAAGTAGCTTCAAATGGTTGAAGTCAAGAAAGACATTAGTATTGGTATTGAATGTCCTAATTGGGATAGGGACTGAGGGAGCCGGCGGGTGTCTAGAAGCAATATGTATCGATCGGCAAGTGGTAGCTGCACCTCTATACGAGAGGTCGGCTGTTTATCCAGAAGACCTACAATGAAGTACATGGCGTTAATAAAAAGAATCAATAGTGTAGAGGTCTCATCGCAGCCAGTCGTGTACGGATGTGATAAGCGCCCACGCATAGCGATTCGCATCCGTTACGTGTATGTATGTGTTGCGCAAACCACTGCTATGTGCTTCCTGGTGCGACTAGGATAGCAGAGATAACAGTAGGTGTATTGCGAAATTTTGCCAAAAAATTGCCTATGTTGACCTCGGCACGCTAGCCCTTCGAGTTCCTGATTAATGAGATAAGACTGGTACCAATTAAGTTGCTAACCGAATAAAATAGTGGAAAAAGAGTACCAATTGTATTTTAATATTCTTAAAATTCTTGACATTACTTATTTTTATTAAAATTATTAAATATAAAAAAAAATATTTTTGCAAATTCCCAAAACACCCATCTGCAGCGGATTAACTGCCAAAATGTTGAGATATTTGTGTGAGTTACATATCCGCCTGAAAACATGTGACACGTTATCGTGATTTTTAATAGAATTAAATTATGAACGATGATAAGTTACATCATCAAATGATGATTTTTCATGCAAAACAAAATTGTAGTAACTCACCCGTACCAGGGACCCATATTTTTGAAGAGCTCACCAAGGAGTCTCGACATGGCTAGCATGTCTTCAAAAATAGTAATTAAGCAGTAACCACTGAATCTGTAGAATAATAATGGAAGCTATTGTGTTCTGCGTCTCTGGTACCAATTTTGATGGACCGTAGAATTCAGAAGACTAGTGACCAGTACACAGGTTCCAGATAGAGTCCTAGTTAGCTATCTGATAGACCATGCTATAGTAAAGTAAAAAGCCATAAAAAAACTATTTAGAACTTATTTTGGAACCTGTGAAACTGGCGGTAAATTTTAATAATTTCCTGTACACATAGAACAGATGACACGAGTATCTACAACAAAGTTAGAAAAAATATAATTTCAGCAAAAAATATGACTGTTCTATGTATAGTCATTGCTGTAGGTACCTACAGGATATCTGCAGATAATACAATAATGTGACACAATTTGGTGCAATGTTGCTAACTGCTCATAGAGATAAGTACCTATGTACAGACAACAGCAAGTCAACGTATACGAATCTGTCAAATTTTACCAATCAAATATTTACCTACCTCCATTGTGATAAGGTGGAAAATCGAGTGCAGAAATTTGACAGATTGTGGTAACTTGATGTGCTGTCGTCTGTAAGTACTCCAAATATTTTATGCATATTAAACTAACTCCTGCCGGCGGTTTCACCCTCTTTCCGAGGGCACCACTAACCCGTACCCGGATTTAAAATAGCCTATATGTTGTTCTGAAATATAGCTTTCAGAATAGTACATTAAGGCTAGTTTTAACTGCTTACTGACGTAAAAGAGGAACAACGTACAAACTTTAACGTTTATAATAGTAATGTCCATGTGGTCTAATGTGGTTAGTAAGATTTAATACGTGGCATTGTATAGTTTTCAAATAACGTAACACATGGCAAAAAGTACCTATACCAGGTATATGACACATTTTTTGGATTTTACATACGTTTTCCTTGTAGATAAACTATCATCATATGCCTAGCCTTTTCCTAATTAAGTTGGGGGCTTCCAGTTTAACCGGATGCAGCTGACCACCAGTGTTTTACATGGAGCCACTGCCTAACACGACTGTAGATAAATCATTGTTTAATAAAAAAAATACCTAATTGAACCTACATAATTTGTTTTTGTTAGGCTTTCATCCTATTATATAGTTAGGCATAAACTTGGCAATATGTACGGCTACGCCTTGCTACGATTTTCGTAGTAGATAAGGTCAATGGTATTATCCATTTGTTATATTAGAATTCTAATAAGATCCACAATGAAAAACTTGATGCTACATTTTAACGTGAAATTCTATAAAATGCTGTACGATACTGTTATGCGCTATAAAATTTCGTTCGTATGCGGAACAATATTATGCAACTCAAAATGCTGCGTGTATTGTGTGCGTGTTAAAAATGCATCCTTAACTGTCAAGTTATTATTCCCAACCCTTGTTAGAGGCAAACAAACAAGAACAAGCCGTCATTATTTGCAAAAACGCCATTGTTTTACTTAAAAGGGCGACGGCGATGCAGAACTTGGACTTAAAGCTCCATTGAGCGTTTTCATGAATGGCGGGCGTGGTGGGGAGGCGAGGATGCGCGCGCGCCGGCAGATACTCCGTGCGCGCCGGAGGCTGCGTCACACGCACTTCAGTGAGGTTCACTAGTCACTTCACTGTTGGCGCGCCTGCGCAATAGCGCGCATTCGGCGGGACATTCAAATTACAACTTTTTTTTTCATTTTTATATTTCGAACTTCTTTTTTTTTCTTGTGGCTGACTGTACTGTGGTGTTGTTTAGTGTTGTTGAGAACGAGATATTGTTGGCATGCTGGCGTAGAGATGACGGCTTTTAACTTCAGGTAGGATTTATATTTAAGCTTTAAGTAACATAGGAATTTAATTTTAAGCTACCAGTGTTTTAATCATCGATGACCACGACCACGGAAGATATTTTTTTAGGTAACGATAGAAAAATAATTCTTGAACTGATTCAGCTCCGACATTATTTCGCGGTATCATAAATCGTATTAGAATTAATTGGGATTATGGCTTTCAATGGAACTTTAATTGAATATCAAAGAACTGCCCTTTAACATTTCTCATGATCATTTTTATTTAATTTTTTATTACCTTACGAATGACTACGCAAATGGAGTTATTTGGTTCATACATTTTTAGTCGTCAGGTCATTATATAAATCGATTATTCATTTATTTTAGCAAAAAAATTGCAAATATATTCTTAAACAATTATTCATTGTTACATAGGAATAGAATTATCATATTTATTCAGTAGGTACTGTTTGCCGGCCGGTATTCTTGGAACTCCGATAGTACACAGACGGATATTGATTGCGCTAAACAGTACAGTAGGCGCTTGGAAATGATAGACACGATATTTTATTTTTTATTATAAAATATAAAATGAAATACATAATATAGTGAAGAAGAAGTAATTTATGTTTATATAATAACTTTGAAAGAATGGGAAGCTTAAATTTGAGCAATAAGAAAGAAACATAAGCCTACAATTGATCTAGGTATTACGTGTATTTTTTAAAATTTAAATTCATATAAATATTTTAAAGTGTGTTTAAGTATAACTTTATGTCGCATTTTTTTATCGAATTCAGGTGCTGGTACTGTAACTTACGTATGAATAAAATTAGTTCAGGCAGCTCGCGCAAACAAGATATCTACTTACTTTAAAAATATGTGTAAAATATTCTTAACCATGTATTCTTTATTTAAGTACGTTAGTTGCATAACAAAAACAGCTAGAAAACAGCAAAAAAAACTAAAAAAATAAGCCTTTAATTTAACCACAAATATCGCAAGCTTACAAACATTGTCTGCGCGTACGCAAGTCTAAGGATCACACGCAAATCGTGCGCACTGTTCATGTCTTGTAAGCGGGGGTGCAAGGGTAGGCCGGGGAGAGGGGTAGGGTCACCACATGTTGAAAACAATGGATGTGGTCAAATTACTGGATGACAGAAAACAAATGAAAGGAGGAAGTTATGTTAATTCTGTGCTTACTACTAATTCCCGCGTAAAAACAAAAAGTTGCTAAATGATTGCAAAGTTTTATTGAAATCCATGTACCAGTTTTTGCTTCATAGAGTTATAAACACCTACATCCAAGCTTTCACGTTATATTTACAAGTATACCATCTTGTAACCAGCGTTTTTAAATTATTTTCAGTTTTTCGTTTGAAAGGTGTATATTTTTTAGACTAGATCGGTTTGTGTGTGTGCTTTCATATACGTTCGTTTAATTAAGTTATAAATATTGAAAAATAAAATATCTCAGTATCTATTGGCATATCTATTATTAGATTTGGTCACTGCACGTTGCAGGATTTTATCTAAGTACTTATACTATTTTATTTTTTGTAATTACTGTATTTGTACTAAAATTTAACTTGGCTGCCATTTAATGACAAAAAATTACTCTTCGAGAGCTTTCATATGGCATAGGTTTCATTAATGATGAAATATATTACAAAATATTACAAAACGAGATATGCTCGTCTACTTCTAACTAGAAAGTGTCTACCAACATCAATATCATTCACACCACTTACTGAATTCAATAACCTATCTATCTGTCAATTCAGTAACTAGAGATAGGAATTGGCCATTACTTGTATGGAATTGATGTCAAAATTCTATCTCTAGTATGCTAATCAAGAGATAGATAGGTTATTGGGAACGGTCGTAAAGTCGAGATAGCAAGACACTATCAAAGTTTACACCACACTTTAAATTATACCTTATCATCATAATAAAGTCATTGGGAGCTAACACCTGATTACCGCGCCAACCCTAAACCGCTCCCAGTGGGTCGTAAATCCAGTCTCACACGAACCAAACCCGTCCAAAAAATATATTAAAAAAACAACTCGAGATTAAAACTAAAGACTATTGTTCCTTTTATACGAGATCCCGACGATTCGAGAGGAGAAATTCTTAGTCCCTTCATGCATAAATTCATTGTCGGTTTTGTGGCAAGAGGCCGTATAATTAAAGTCTTAGAAGATTTAGATAACGGCAGAAAAGCCTTTCTTTTCGCAACAATGTAATAACAATTTTATGCTGTCGCAAATAGAGTTTAATTTCGTATGTGTATATGTGTAGTTTTTGCAAACGGTAGCGTTAGGTCTGCGCACGCGATTTCTTTGAAATTTCTCTTTCAGTTTCGGCTTCTGTTTGTTTTTGTTTTTAGGGTTCCGTACCCAAAAGGGTAAAACGGGACCTGATTACTAACAATTCGCTGTCCGTCTGTCTATCACCTGGCTGTATCTCATGATAGTCTGACAGTTTAAACTTTCAGAAATGTATTTCTGTTGCCGCTATTACAATAAATACTTACTGAAAACTAGCATACTACATTAGTGTTATATTATATCTACATAATGCTACGGAACGTACCGAAACCTTCATGCGGGAGTCCGACTCGCACTTGACCGTTTTTTCTGTCCCGTTCGGTAATTTTGTTCAAAGCTCTTTGTTTGAGACAATGTTTAGCTTTAATATCTAAGGTTGAACAAACTGTGCTAAGATTTAGTACAATACGTTTGTATGTGATTGATTTCCGCCGCGGTTGCATGGGATGATGTTAATTATGCATCTATATAGATTGTGTAATGTTTCGTTTGTACGTGAATATGATCGAGTTTCCGTGTGTTTTATTTTTTACGACGAGATATGAGAATGTTTAGGTAACTTTTGTTTAATCTTTCTGAGATACGTAAGATGAACAGTTCTTTCAAAACGACTCCGTATAAAGTTATCTAAACAATTCATTTCATTTGACTAAGAAAAGCTTACATGACATCATAGACCATACGATTTGCGATTCGCATTCATACATTGGCCTAAATCCATGCCAATAAAACCATGAATGAATGTACGAAGCAAAATGAAAGACAATACGCAATCACAAAACGTACAGCTATAAAGCTTAGAAGTTTTGTTTCAATTGGGTCAGCAATACATAGCATAGCTTGGCATAGACAGACCAACATTTCGTAATATACGTGAACACGACAAAGCTTCACTATACCTGCGCATATACTAACGTAATAAAAGCTGAAGAGATTGTTTGTTCTTGAACGCGCTAATCTCAGAAACTACTGGTCTGATTGAAAAAAATGTTTCAGTGTTAGGTAGCCCATTAACCTAACCACTTCTTTAAAACATAACCCCTTTAGTACTGTGTATTAAATTTAGACCTCTCGTGGTGCGTGCGTAAGGGAGTGTCAGACTCTTACTGCCTAAAACCCACCGTGTTCCTTCTGGAGCCCTTTGTGAACTAGGGCCGTGGTAACTCTTTCGAACAATCCCGCAGCTGCGGCAGGCTTACATTAAAATAGACCTCTTGGTCAGACTTTTGTCTTGTTTCTAGTACATTAACGAGCAAGTAAGTACAAACTTTATAAATAAATAGTGGGACGTCTACGTGTTACGATCACATACTTGTATTTCTCTCACATAGAAGAATTAGTAATTCAAAGGGCTGCCAATGTGTCAATTATAGTGTTCCGGTCAAAAGCTTCGTTTGTATGAGCTTTCAATGTGATAAGCACGCAAGTTACGGCCTGCATCTTAATAATGCACTTGGTAATATTCACACGTTTATTTTATTACTGGTAATAGAGTCGTTGCAATAATTTATTACATAATCATAACTGTTTATTTATAAATAGGTGTTTGTTGGAGGTGGGCTCTTAGAAATTGATTGATATTGTAAAAGGAATATTTTTTTATTAAAGAAGAAAGAGATTAGAATATTTAATTTGGTAAAAGAAGGGAAATAATGTCAAAATCTCCGACAATATTCATGCACGTCTTGTTGAAAATCCAGTTTACCTCGTTAGTAACTCGCATGTGTGAGTAGGTATTGAAAGTAAACCTAGTGCTTACAAGGCTCCCGGTACGATATGCTCTCCTGGTAATTCTAGGTACAAACGAGACACGGTCTAGACTGAGAGATCTGGTAAATCTAGATTTTATCTCACCGCGCGTAGTCTCGCATAAAATTAGTCTAGGATGAAAGCACAGTAAAAAATCTAGATATTCGGCAGTATTATGCTAATAAATTAATTCATTAATATGCGATTATTTTTTTGTGCATTTTCAACATAGTATTTGCAATCAATGACTTCGTTTTATAAGTAGATATTTGTTTAGTTTATGTTAATATTTCGTGTGTGTTGAAAGGTAATAAATAATTTATTAAGTATTCATAAAGATGCCTAATAATTAGAAAACATGTTCTTTTTTTTTAATTATAGTTCAACTAATCAAAGCAAACAGAAAAAGATGTTTTAGCATCAATGACAGAAATTACAACGACAACATATTTTTTGGTATGTATTAAACTAAAATAAAATCTCCAACACGTTTAATATATATATATTTTTTATTGTTTAGTAAAAATAACCCCCGTGTTGGCTAGACCAGACACAAGAACATGACAGCGTCCCTTAATCGAAAATAACTACATAACTAGTTAGTCTCAAGGAAGTTAAACATAATATACTCAGGTACTACTGCTAGAAAACTCTATCTAACTATTTTAACACTCCTTTCTATAAATAGCTCGTTAGCATCACGAATAGACGAAATTTCAGCGAAGTCCTCAATAAATCCATGTAACTCGTTCCTTGTAATACGCTATCAAAAGATCCTGATCTCCTAGTATCACACAGTGGTTCGTGGAACTAAATAGAAACGAGGTCTAATGTGACACGTAATGGAAATTAAGTTTGTTTTAAACCTGCTTTCTGTCAGGGGTTAAAAAGATTATGACCAAATTATGTAATTAAATAAAAACTTACGTAGGTCGTAGGTTATCCATCATTAAGGAGTAGTCTCCTAGGTGTTTTCTCAATAATCACCAGCTTGGTCCCTTTGTACCCAACCTATCCATAATCCATATAAACTAGCATTTCAAAATGACTGCCTATTTGACCACACAATCCAAGGTCAGCTGATCAATACCAGCAAGACCTGATTGATACGTGCATCAATCGTCGTCACAATTTCTGGCTTTTGACTCCCTTAATTCAAGAGATGGCTAGCTTCCCAAGGCACGGAAGAATAATTATGATGACAGACAGAGGTCACTCATCCAATTTAACTGCTGAATTGACTCCCATGATTAAAAGCGTTGTGTATCTACGTGGGCGGTCTTGAATTTTCATATCTGTTGTACAAAACGCTTTTCATACATTAAAAGATTGCAATAAAAGCTCGCTTGCATAATGACGTGACGGGAAGTCATTGCTCAATAATAAAACCAAACTGACCTACAATCTGATATAGCACAGACAATGTCCCAAGTGACGGATTTGTAATTTGTACCATCGCGTTTTACGATTGCAGTTTAGAATTTTGATTTTGTCATGATGATTTACTTATATTTTATGTTTTTATGAAGACATTTTAGATATCACGTTCTTAAGAATATGAATCTACTACAGCTTTTAGTGTAAATCTAAGGTACTTCTACTAAGCTTTTACCCAATGGATGTTTTAAAACTCCATTAATTACCTAAATTGTTGATACAATATCGTTAATTGGCTTTCGATGCAATCAGCAATTACCGTGAATGAACCCCTTAATCAATAGCTAATGTTGATTGTGTGTGGCTAATGATTTTGAATTTAGAATCGTTTCCTTTTCACGAATTTTCAAATTATCACAAATATTCGCAAAGATAAGAACTTCAGGAATTATCTTATACCTTTGTAGATTTATGAGAGCCTGGTATATGCAGAGACTTACAGTAACCTGTTGGCTATTTCAATTCGGTCAAGGTTGCACCGGCAATCGCTTGCTATTAGCACATGAGTAGAAAAACGGAACAGAGACTAAGCTTCTTAAGAACGTGCAAAATTGTTACCTATTTTGGTAGGGTTGTCACAATAGGTTAAGACAAATTAAACAAAACATTTGTTAAATAGTTTTATTAAAAGTTATAACGCAACAAACATAAAAAGCAATCGGATTGAACCTCCTCCTTTTTTTGAAGTCGGTTAAAAGACGCAGGTATAAACAATTCAGCTTAATCAGACTTCGGGAATAAGTTCAAATCTTTACTTACAATACTTAAACTTAACCCAACCTGGGTGGGTTGGGTTGTAGTAGGTAGGTATGTACACACTTACAATACATACATACTTACAAATGCTAAACTTGTCATAATAATGAAAGGTAAAAACAAACCGTGTACAATTCTCTTCTTGTTAAAAAAGGACCTAATAAAATAAACGCAAGTGGGTACTTGAAAAAGTAATAATCAAAATATTTACTCACCTATCGTACTCCTTGGGATAGTTGAAGTATGATATATTTTTAGTTTTTCTAGTGTTATTCATACACACAGTACAATAAACCACCATTTTTAACAAAATATTACGTTTATTATTAAAATATTCAAACTTGCAACTAAAAAAACAGATAACGTGCGTCGCACCGACCCTGAAATTGTCAACTGGCTGTGCAAGCGCAAACCGGTCTTTTCCCAGAATCGCTGCGTACGCGACAAGCAGCCAGTGGTCACACACACATGCCCCGCGTACTTGTAGTAGTGCAATCGATTCGCGCGGTTGTTTGAAGCTTAGTCTCTGTTCCGTTTTCCTACTCATGTGCTATTAGGGAAACTGAACGGGATTTGAGGTAAGGAATGTCGTATAGGGCTGTCGCAATAAACTTATTGCATCCCAAAAGATTCACATGTAAAATTACGTACGTAATTTAATTAATTCCAATAGGAAAATAATCCGCTTGGGAAAGATGGGAATCTCATCTCTTATTGCATAAAGTAGGCGTTGCTTGCTTGCTATCTTTTACACTTACTTACCTGAAGTTGGTTCAAATTCGATCTTTAGACAAAGTTAGATTTGAGACGGTGGATGTCATAGTAGAATACACATAGGTGTTACCACTTTCGATATTTTTTTTCTGAACTGCCTGCGGCTTATGCGACTCCCGGATGAGTTTTTTTAATAGATGTTATTGTGGCGCCAATTTCAAATCATTTTATCACTGTACTCCTGTTTAAAAATAAAAAAGGAACGGTATTCAATTTCCAAAACAGAATAACGAATAACGGTAACTAAGCGATATTTTTCATTATTTTATGGCAACCATGGATCCAAAGGGTGTGTGGCAACGCGTGGGTGTCGATACAGACGTTTATAGCATGTTTGTAAGTTCGTTAGTTTACATTATTAAAGTATCGTACTCGATGGGGAATGTTTGTTTCTTCTAGAAAGTCGGTCAAGTGTTTGATGGACTGTTCAAGGACGGAAAGGGTGCTATGTTTAGGTGTCCTTGATTTTATTTAGGTTTGGATGCAAAAAAACGTTACTGGAAGTCTTATTAAACTTTTTAATTTTACGATTAGGAGAGTTTAAATTTTCACCTTACGAAAATTTCTTTTATCTCATTTGCAAATCTGTCTAATTTTTTTATGCACTTCCCAAGTTGTATAAACGTAAATCTCAAAAAATGCACAACTCTAGCATCTTAGTTTTACCTATAAGACACCGACGGCTAATTTCACAGGTTACAGATAAATTTCTAAACAGCTATCTGACATATTATCAAAAGAAATGTTTTGAACAAGTGCTTTTCTGTGGCATAATCTAACAGATAGCCTACTTAGGACCTCTAAAACTGGCCGCGACAGTCATTACAGCTAAAGTACTTAACGTACAAAAAACCCCATATATGAACTTCAACTTCAGAAATTCTGTCCCAAAAACAATTTCTACCATCGCCTTTTAACCAAATTCCGGCCATATAGTCAGTACGTAAACAATTGGCATCCAAAACGACAATAACGTGTTCCATGTTCAAAATTAGCAGAAGAGCTTTGTGTTTTGTCCTGTAAGCTGGCGTGTCGGCGTAAAGTTATATGTGAGCTGGAAACAGCGTTAATGGCGGGACGACTGTACGCTCCTTAGCACTTCCGCGTGCGCGTGCGCATGTCCCGAAATGGTACTGCAATTTGTGTTTTTTAAACGTTTTTGCTTTATTGGCCTAAACGTGGTGGTGGTTTTAATTAATTGGAACTATAATAGATATAGAATGGATTGGATTTGGTAATCTCAAACGACGAGATATTAATTCTATATAAGAGCTAATAAATTGCGTTTAACTTTTTGGTGGTATTCTGGATTTTGTTGGAAAATCGCAAAAAAAACTGAAAGTTAAGATGTTCACAGTCACGCTTCTGTTATTGTATTGTTCTGTTTAAATTACAAAAAGCTGTCCTTATCATATTGTACTTTTATAAAATAAGCTAATGTAAATAGGCTGCAATACCCGGAAGAACATTAAAGACAAATAATTAATTAATATTGCATTACATAACACTCCCAGCCGACATCGACCCGTCACATGCTAATTGTTGTCATAATGATGTCAATATGAAAGTTCCCATTGATCCTAGACGATGGGAGCGCCTGTATCTATGCGCGGGCGCAGCCGGCCCGCACATGTTCACACTTTAGGGGGTGGACACATGCACTTGCAACAAGGTTGTCAATGATGACAGACTTCAAGTCACTTAGTTTTTTGTTAGTTGTCATTTTGTTTGAAGTGTTAGAAATTAAGTGTGGTTTTTAAACTCTTAATGAAGAAGTCTTTTTTTTGAGCATGTGGGAGTAAAACTATACAGTATTTTTAAAGCGCTCCAGTTTTAGCAAGGTTTTGGAATTAATTAATATAGGGTGCAACTGCAATAAAATGTTGCTTGAATATATTTAGGTAAGACTGATTTGAACAAAAAACCTAATTTACTATTAAAAAATATCAATTTATTGTCTGTTGACAACCCTACCCGGGTGTACCAACAATGCGCGCTAAATCACCCGCAGAGCGCGTCGCGGCGGGTGCATGCGTTTGACACGCCGCGTTACGTTTTACGACAGCCCGTCTTCCGTGCGATACTATTGGCCTCATAGCGCTAGATAATAACCGAATGATTTGATAACTCTTATCGGTTATGCGCGCCTGGTACTTTCGTAGACGTTCCGGTAATTTTGGTGGCTTGGAACTTTTTCTTATGAATGCAGGATGAGAAGGGGTTGGTATTTACTAACTTTGATGCTATCTTATCAATAAATTAAACTTAATTTTGCAATTTTATGTTTAAATCATTTATTTATTTATCACCAATATTGATTTATTACTTAACGGTCATAGACATGACAAGTCTCTTAGCAGGTTTAACAGAAAAAGGAAATCCTATTATTTTCCTTTCTTTTTCAACAAAGAAAACTACTATGTAGGGAAACCGCTTTCGATTTCAGGGATGAGGAATGTAAAGGTGGATCCACACATTACGAGCATGCGCTCCGCACGGCGCACAACGCATGCCTCGGCTTGAGGCGTGCGTGTTGACAAATTGTACCAACATATGCTCGGGTAGAGCCATCGCGTGCGAAGCAAATGCTCGAGGCAAGTAGGCGCGCAGACTTGGCAAGGCATGTGCTCCGCACGGCGCACAACGCACAGCGCGTGTGCGCCGCACGCGCTATGCGCTGTGCACCGTGTGGCGGCCGGCTCATTGCGAACAGTGCGTTGCGTTTTTTCTTTCCTTTTCTTTTCAATAATTGAATTAATAATTATAAAAGCAGTAGCGGATACGCGCACGCGATGCAAAGGCGCCATCTTGACTGCTGCTATGTGGGT
>NWSH02000329.1:3086375-3142591 GCA_002382865.2 Heliothis virescens | reverse complement strand
AATTCAGGCTTCTAGTTTTATCCACAACGAAATTATAGGGAGTCGAAAATGGCCTGAATTGCTCCGAGAAAAGTTTCTGCTTGACTTGGTGGGGCCACTGCCGTGCCCCCTGATGTTTACGAATCCGTGTGTTAGAAATCAACATTCAACTACCTCATTCCTTACTGTACTAAAAATAAACCAAATCGCGAAAACGCGAACATCTCTACAGTGTTTTTAGATAAAACAAATAAATATTACAATTTACAGGTTAACATTAACTTGTTTACCATAAAATTAGGTCACAAGATGCTCTGTTTTATATTAAAATTGAATGTATTCACTTGTTTGGTGTATTCTCCTTCATTGAAGTGGGTTAATCAGGTCGCGAATGCAAATTTTCTATGAATGACTACGAAGGTGAGTCACTGTATCCATCGGAATTACGGATGGTAAACATTTGTGTTAGCGCCTCGTTTCTCTAATTCTATTTAGTTCATTTTCCTGTATGATTTTTTCATATTGACTTAGAATATTTTTTTTCGTTTAACAGCAATACAAACTTCCCCAACGTTCTGATTCCATCTGGATCTTGACGCAACATCCCGCCATTAATTGTTCCTAAAACTACGGATTTAGCAACTTTGGTTCTTTTGATAGGAAATTGCATTCTAAGAACGCCACATGTTTCCAGCCTGCACTGACCCATGAATCTTGGCTGGACAGTTGCTTACACTAGCCTAATTTCTGTATGTACCATAGATAGGATGTTTAAAATATTGCTTTACGACTTTTCCTATTACGCCAATATATTTTCGCAGTTTATTTTTGTACATTTTTAGCTTTATCTGGCGTTACATCATTGTTAGCTTTAGGAAGTTGAGTTGTTATTTCAACCCATCAAACTACCATGATGTCGGTATTAAATGTTCTTCTATTTATTATCTTTTATACAAAATATCGGCCTGTTCATTTTAGCCACTTTGTAATGATGTAATTAAACTAATAAACGAGACCATATGGGCTAAATAATTCACTAAAACTACAAACGGATGACTGATTTTTGAGAACTGAAGTCACATAGCTGAAAATACAGATAATAGAAACAAGACAAAGGTTTAAATCATTGGTTAAATGGAGTTGAACCGACAAAATGGTGACGTAACGTTTTGCTGAAACTACTAGGCAGACAGACATTGGCAGGAGTTCTACGCTTTGGCTCTATTGAATGACGACGTTCATGAATGAAGAGGGGTGGAAAATTGTTGTGGTATGGGTGTATGTTTGTATTGAGGGTGAAAACAAATAAAAGTTTTATTTACGTAGTTAATTTTCTCTCAATTATCTAGTTTAAAATAAAAGATAAGGTGTATAAGACAAGTAGAGCCGTGTCATGTTACTAGGGAATCATGAAAAGCGTAATTTTATCACAAGCGTTTAATTATACTAATCGTATTCAGTTGTTTGATAAAAAATGGTAAAGTCGTTAATCAAAGTTAACCAGTTGGGATTGTGACAGCGTTAGAAAGAGATAGGTGGATATGACGTCGATTGAAAAGGGATAGTGCCACATTCCTTCGGGACTTGGCCTTCAACATTCTTTAGAAAGGGAAATTATTTATGTTTTTTTCTACAGCTTATTAAAACATTTCTTTTGTAAGCTTAATTTTTAGTTTTGAAGTTTTTTCGACCGATTTTTTTTTTAATAATTTATTGGTCTAAAGAGGTGTGAACCTTTTTGAATCTATTATTGGTTTTATTTATAGGGGATTGCCAGAGTTGGTTTGAAATGTAATTAATTTGGATGATTGGGTTCTACGAGAGTTAGAGTCGTGCTTTGTTTTATTTTATTTATCATAATTTATTTAATAAAATTAAAGACAGATAGAGATCAAATCTAGTAGGGCTTGGTCTACATCGTTTATACTTACTGCACATGTATTTACTGTGTCACAAGCGAAAGTATGATAAATAAAGCAAACATGACTGCATAATTTTCCGTTTGAAATATAACCGAGTGTGTAGTTACTAGCTTTTCAATAAATAGAGGTTTTGACAGCAACAAAATAAACAAAACTGATTGCAGGGCCACAGAGGCTTAATGTTGTCAGTGTCAAGTGTCAGAAAGTATAGACATACAAACAACCGAATTGAGAACGCCTCTTTTTTGGGAAGTCGGTTTAAAAAATAGATAGATACTTCTAATGGACATGTAGGATATGGACATTATTTAATATTTTTTACTCGTTTAAAGAGAAGATTGTATTTTCATCTCAGAATCCTCGAGTTACTTTGTCTAATTACGTTCTCGTAAAGGATCACGGAGTGCGTTAAACGAAGCTGTCAAACTGTCATAGACTCTACATTCTATTCATAAATTAAACATGACTGATCGCTTATATTATATTGAACGATATGAGGGCCTAATTACAGTTAATTGAAACAAACAAACAAGCAGTATGAGTCTATAGGCACTTGCACCGAGGCGTCAAGATGTCAACTGTCAATGCATTTTGACAGTTAAGTAAACATGGCCGCCGCGCATGCGTCTCGCGTAGTTGACGAGCAAATAATGAGCACGTAAAAATTTCATAGCCATTTTAAAATCTGTATTAGTAAATAAACATGGTGTTAATGCTCAATTTAAATAGTATTTACATAACATATATTTGGTAAAATATTAGGATTTTATTTAATAAGTTTATTTAGGTGATTTTAGTTACCTAGTTTGGTACACATACATTTACCATAATTCGGGAATTTGTTTGTAATGCTCAAAAACTGTGTTCCGAGTTCGTGTATTAATATTTTAACTCCAATATTAATTATTTCAAAGCATCCCACAAAGTTGACTAGCCTGACGTAGAACATGATTTATGGTAACCCATCTAATTTCCTATACCTTACCCAACCCGTAAACATTTACATACATTAACAAAGTTACAAGCTAATCACAAACGCATAACAAATTACCTGCAATACAAATGGCTCTAATTTATATGTTAAAACTTCAATCATGTTAGACAGGGTTCTATAGACATACATTTAAATTAAGTCATTGGGATACGTATATTACAAGTATTTAGGTACTACGAAATCGTTTGGAATAATGGTCGTATTTCGCGGTCCAATGGGCCCACGACCTCATTACTCTGTATGGGCTATGATGCGTTTCCCTGATTGGGGCTTTGACCTTATGTCACTCAAATTTTATGAGATGGGTGAAATTGATAGGAGAACCGATCGTTCTTTTTTTGAATGCGTCTTGTTCTTGGCTATGGTAATGGGCTGATTGTGTATGATGTTTAGACTCAGCGTAGATGGTGTTATGGTCGTCATTTTTTCTTGTTGATTGCAATAAAACAACCATTATAAAACATTACAGGGACCTTGCGCTACGCTGAAAAAATAATAATAAGTAAGAAGTACGGTAAATGTTCTAACATAAGATATTTTTCCACCAACTTTTCCTCGGTTTGAAACGACTATCGACACTTTCCTCGCCAGAAAAACAACATCTTCGTTTGTTTTCTCCGCACACATCGACGTGACGTCTAGTCACACACTCTCGCATTTCACCCCACGAGCCTACGCACCCTTCAACCCCTAAGCACGATTAGCTTGATCCCTCGGGCCTCGTGGAATTCCCACACCAAAACGCCCTTTTTTATCGAGTTTTGTCCTAAAATGGAAAACAACTACCAGGATTTCAGTCTTCGGGAGCGGTATACGAACTTTCACCCTTATAAGAGACTCAAGATGCGCAGACTCAAACTTGTCTTGTGACTCCGCAATCCGAGTCCCCTATCTAACTCTTTCTAACGCTACGCTCGTAGCGTGAACATTATCTCTTTCGCTCCTGCTTAAAGGGGTTGTTTCGTCTGGCTCCAAGTAAGTGTGTGTGAATTTAGGTTAGGGGGCACGTACGCTCAACCCCTTCGACATGCGTTGCGTGTGTGGTTATGTCGTATGTTGTGTTAGTAGGGAGGCATACATGTGATACTTCCTACCGGTTTCTGCTGCCTTGGTACATGAGTATGTGTAGAGATTAGAATTTGCTAAGCAAACGCTGTTTTTTTTTTCTAACACATGCACATGTGTGACTAACGTAGGCTTCTAATATTCAAAACAATGTACGAATAACCCGCATGCAAATCCGTTATTCAAATGCACATATTCTAAACTTCTCGTATGTGGACACATTTTCACACGCGTTTAGACGTTAGAACAGGCGAGCACATCGGAATGTCCCCATCTCTTTCTCACTTGGAAGGCTTTGGTTTCGGGAACCTCACACGTCGACGTATGGGAAGAAAGACAACAAAAATAATATTTTTATAGAAATTAAATAAGTGTGGTTGGTGTCATCTGACAGGACCATTGTTATTGAGAAGAATTTTCAAAAATTATAAAAGACAGAAAATTACAGGTCTGTCTTTTAACACACAACAGCTCCGTGTTGTGGCCCGGACGATATATGGCTAAACAAGTTATCCTATATCGCATAGACGTACTTACAAAACATTTCAATTATTATTTTGATGCCTAATGAGTACAAAAACGTGATTTTAAAACATACAATATACTTAGAAAAAGTTGATTAATATTTAATTTATAAACCGGCTACCTCTAAAATCAACATAAATGTAAATATTGCTCGCTAGACACAATGTCTCGTTAGGTGACTATAGCGGCCACTTTTGTCCACATCGTGATGCGGACTGTTAGCTTCGAGTTAACCCTTCGACTGCAGTACCCACTATTTGTTGAAGGTCGCGCTTGTAACTGGTTTGAGCTTTTCATTTACCGTTTAGCGTAAAGTTCATTTCAAGGGGAATTTCTTCGAGGTTTTTGGGCACGGCGTGTACATTTTGTAAGTTGCGATACAAATTAAAAACAATTACTGTATACTAAACTGTCGTTTTTAAATTCCGTAATAAATTACAATGAGTAACGTTAGATTTTTTTTTCTGGTAGTAAAATGCCACATACGGACTAGTCTTTCCTAAAAGTTTGAAACATATGTTTGATCCGGACTTATAAGTGGGAATACCTACTAGTACTTATGCAGCTGAAGATTTCCATCAAACTATTTTAAGCTAAGCGGATTCGCAGACTAAAAGGCGTCATTTTAATGATAAATAAGTACCACATGTTTACGAACATGAAATAGTCTGAGCACATGATAGTCGGCACGTATAAATATGTACCAGTAGTTACATATACCAGCGCCGGAAACGTTCATGGCAAGATAACAATGCGAAGTCGCAAAAATGGCGCACCAGTGGCTAGGAACGATTGATTCACGATTCTGGGAGCCTGGTAACATCACTTGCGAAAATAGGTTACGGCAATTCCGACTTCCATGGAAACATGTAGAAAAAAGTTGTTTTTCGCAAAGTTGCTTGAGTCATGTTTTTCGTTTGCAAATATGAGTTTTGTGTGAAAAAAAGCAAAGTTTAAGCAAGACTACATTGTGCCTTTTTCCTTGTATAAAAAAATACATATACTTACGTTAGGTTTAGGTACCTACTTAAAAAATCTCAAATATTCGTAAGCTATGTTTTCAGAAAATAATACTTGTTTATTTACTAACTGGGTAATATTTAAGTGAAAAACTTTATGCAAAATGCTGAGTAAGAACTGTCAGCTCCACGTCATATTTGGGAACGGTTTCATCATTACATTACACCTATTTTATTTGCCGCTGTCAAACAATGCATAATTTTTTCAACGAAATGTTTGACATGTGCGGTTTGGTAAAGATGCGTGAAATAAGCGTTACCTAATTAAATATCAAATAGATAATATTTAACTTGTTTATTTATATTTTATCATATTTATAACAATTAAGATCGTCAAGAATTAAAATCTTTATGGGTTTTCTAATAAAAACTTAATCAAACGACTTTACGACCACAAATTAAAGCTAACCCTTTCTTTACAGGTAACACCAACCGCTGTTCTCCTGGTCATTCCCGTAAGCTTGCGTGTAAATCACGCCTAATCCCGTGATGTCACTCGGGCCCACCGGGTATCTACGGTGTATACTATTACATTTTTTTTATATACCTACGTAGAAGTTTTTATTGTACCATTTATAAGATTGTTGACCTTTCCCATATTTTACGGCACTATTTTCAGGGTTCGTTTTAAAATATGCCTATGATGATACTTTTATGAATTACTGGCACTCCTTTATCTGTCCAGCAAACAATCAAAAATTTTATGAGACGACCAAGAACTCCATAAAAAACGGTAACTTTTCATATGACAATAAACTACCACGTTTGTTACATACTTTAGTGGTACAGAATCCAATTCACACTTGTCCATTTTTTTCCAACTAAAATTTACTACAGCCATCTTCAAAGGGTTTTAAAAGGGTAAAAGTCGCTAACATTATATTAAATTACTGCCGGCGTAACTACTGTCGGCGAACGGTAAAGAAATGTAGTAGGAACATAATTGTGATAATCGAAAAAAGTGTTACACGTAGTTATGATTTATTGTTTAAATACTTTTTAATAATATTGGGACAGCCTTTTAATAAATATTCTTATTAGAAAAAAAAATCAAATTATCTACCGTTTGTCCTGACAGGAATCTTTTAGATTATGACTTTTATGGCATTCATTTAGTTGGGCATACTAAAAATTTCTGCTAAAAAAAACTTCATTTTGCTAATAAAACATAATTTTGCTACACAACATTATAATTTAATTTAAATCTTGCCAGTTATAATACGAACATAATCTAAATAGGCAAACGAGTCTTGATCGTCATTGAAATAGTACACATTGAACGGGAATCTATGACAATGCGTTGTCCCTGACCACTATAGCGTCGGTGGGCGGCGGAAGGGTTATCATGCGAATGGAAGTCCGTTCCAATACTGCATATCGCGGCGCCAAACGATCAATATCGTATTGTTTTATTATTTTATAAGTTGTAAAATAAAATCGCGAAAAATATAGCTCGTTAATAAACTATCAAGTGCCATATATACTGAAAGAAACGAGCTGTCAAAACCACCCAATTAAAATATTGCGAACAAAAAGTAATATGAATAAATATCCTAACATTTTTTGAACCGGATTAGTTTGATTTTTAAATAAAATATGATTATGTCCTGTCAAACCATTTTTCAATATTCTTCCAAAAATATAATTTGAATACGGAAGCCCTAACTCATGAACTCCAAATAAATCATCAGGATTTGTCTGGAGACTAAAAGTAAAGTGTTACAAGGATGAAACGGACGAAAAAGGATCTTTTTATGTCACCCTCGGCTTCTGAGAAGGAAGTGCCACCACATCCCTTTGAGAGCATTCAATTAACCGTGAATAGATTCATAATGCACGCTTTTTGGTAAAAAATAAATGACCCTCTTGACGTTTGGGTAAAAAACGTTTATAAGGAAGTTTTTATCCCTTTTTTGGATCTCCTTGGAAAGTTATCTGACAATCGTATAAAAGCGAAAGTTTTGTTTCTTATTAAAAACTGTTTGCCGGATTTTTATGAAAATGCGACAGACTAGAACTGTTGGCCCATACAATTTTAATCTCTATATCGATTAGAATAGGGTCGTCTTTTCAGTGTATGATACAAGTCCTAATCCTAAGGCACGAGATAAGAGAGTTTACCTGTTTTACTTGTACAACTAAACTAAATAGTTCTAACATCAAAGTCTTAGTAAACTAGCCGACAATAATATTTGCTCCTAACAAACCGAGGCTAATTGCTTTCCGTTGTTTCTGGGCTAATTACCGAGTAATTGCCTAATTAATATTATTAGTTTTACATGCGTTAGTATTGCGATATTGGTTTATTGTTCGTGGTATAGACAGTAAAATTCGCGGGTCAGAAAGGTAGTTTTAAGATTTTTTTGGGACTTGAATTGGATGCCTACCTATAGCTATATTTAAACTGTGCTATAGCATATTTTTTATAACAGGAATTTCCTAGTAAAATATATCGTCTACAAAGAGTTTGGAAAGTTAAGTTACTAATTCATTTTAAATTGAAAAAGACAAATTTTAAATTAAGAATTAAATAGGAATGCTCCCTTGATTATCTATGTGAAATGCTATACTCACTATCGTTAAATAAACCTTACGTGACCATCCAGATTCCTAGATAACATACCAAAACGCATTCAATATCAATTATACTTAATTACAACGCCTTTCAATATTTTTTGTGAGTGTCGAATTTATTTTGGTCCTCCTGTCCGAAGCAACAGGATCTGAGGGGATGGATTAAAAATAAAATGTAGTTTTTTTTAGTTTATCCTTTTTTAACATTTGATCCTAAGTAGCGGTTGCCAGGGAGTTTCGATTTGTATCTCAAAATTTGAATGCGTTTTATAATTTACCGTGAAGATCACAGATAGCGTTGTCTTTACTCATTTGAGAAACGATTTTCAAGTCTGTTTTTAGTTAATTTGATTATTCTATATTTTTCTATCTTAATTGATTGTGGGGAGACATTCGTAAGTGAAATCTGGCAATGATTATTGCGAACTGTATTTTGGGTACGGAATATTTGGATTCATACTTACTTTTCAAGAACGCTAAAATAAATAACATTTGAACTTTGCTGAACGGCTCTAATTCCTGAAAATTCACATTTTCAGACGTATGTACGTCTTTAACCAGTAATAAAATTAAGGTTTGGTAAGCGGGGAATCGGGACCCTATTTAAGTCCTGATAACGAGAGAGGAACCAATTCTGCTATTGTACCTACTTATATTACAAAACTTGTTACCAAACAAAAATGTCGTCGAGGTCAAAATAAATCCAAACATAGTCGTTCATCTTATTTTGGTAATATTTACATCTCCGCTGCTTGTAAAGTCAGTGTAACATGCGTGTAAGATCTCTCTCGCGATAGTACGCCGTACAAGGGCTACATGATAGTGAGCGTGTGTGCTTCGGTCGGCGATACTATTCCAAGATTACGCGCTTTGAGGGTTGACTACTATATTATAACTTCTTCTGTGCTCTGCAAGCCTGGTACTTCAGGTGACGTAATAGTTTCTTTGCATATATTATCTTCATATTATTATTTTCAAGGTCGTAAGGATAGTTTTGGTAGTGGAGATATCGATCGAAACTTTACCCTACCCGTTGACGGTTCCTCGCATTCGCATCCAAACTTAGAGTATACATCTATAATAGAGTGCGTCTAACAGGGTACACTCCGGGTGCACAGGTGTGAACATGCGCGATTCTTCTTGTCACCCTCAATCAGTGTCAAAACAGTACCCGTCACATCAAGTCACAGAGCAATATTTTATTTTAGTTTAAAGTTAAAATGGTGAAATATACTGCGCAAAGCTGTAAAAAATATTCCAGCAAGCAAAATAAAAGATTAATATTTTTTTCAAGCAGTCATTACGTAGTATTTATTTAGTAATTGATTAATTCTCCAAAAAAAATAAGGGTCTGAAAGGGGGTTGCGAGGGACGCGGGGCGGGTCAGCATCACGCGTTGTCAGCGGCCATTTTTCTAATTTCAAATTTCATTGGAACATAGCGTTGTACCATAAGTCGATTATTAGATACGATATGTTTTTATCGTGACTTCAAAAGTTGTTTACATTTTCAACCGAATTTAGAAAAGGCGGTTCTTACAGCATTAGTTTGACTGTATGTATGTACGCGATTACCTCACGTTTGGCTGAATCGATTTTGATGCTGATTTGATGGTATTCAGCATAGTGTGTTCAGACTTAGGAGAAGGTTTTAGGTACAGACGCCAGCACATCAACCTACCTCAATCAGTCATATTTCATCAATAGATTTTCAACCTTACCACAAAAGTGGAAGGTTAATGTTCGATTGGTAAAATTTGACAGATTCGGGTAGGTTGACCTGCTGTCGTCTGTACCTAACTATAATAATAAAAAATAATTCCATTATATTCATAGTACTAATACTAATGTAGGTAGGTATTTGTGTAAAAGTCCTATCAAGATTAATTACCTTTATTTAAGTTCCTACTAAAATGGACTATAGGTATCATTACTCAACTCGCTATATTATTTTACAATATTATTATTAAACCAAAACAACAATTAAGTTACGTTAATGTTATAATTCTAATTATCGATATTCTTGCTGCATCTTTAGAACATCACTATCAAAGCGTTTTACCACAGATAACACAACTGCTCCCGTTCGGCACAAGGGAATTAAGATGACATTATCACTCTATAGGTTACTAATGTATACTCTAAGCATCCAAATCAATTTATCTATGTAAACTACAATATATCTGGTAACGATTCCATTTCATTTGAGATTAGTGTGATATAGTTACGTACCTCATAATTTACATGAATTCGTAAAGCTCCTTAATAAATTATTATAAAGTTAATTAGTTATCCTTCAAATGGATTGTCATTTGTCGTCACCGGCCTAGCGTCAACTCTTATTATAAAAGCATTCATCTGATTAAAAAATGGGTAAGAACTCGCCTGAACCAGAAAACTGTGGCTTTACAAACCAATTTGTTCTATAAAAGTCTTGCAAAACCCATCTTGTAAAATTACGCGGGACCCATTAGGTAATTTGTGGTTTACCGTAACATGCTGCTGTTAATTTCATCTGTACTTACAAAGTACAGACAACAGCACATCAAGTTACTACAATCTGTCAAATTTCTGCAATCGATTTTCAACCTTATGACAATGGGGGTAGGTTAATATTTGAATGATAAAATTTGACAGATTGGTATACGTTGACCTGCTGTTGTCTGTACATATTCCAGTAACAAGAAACCAAGGAATGGCTGATTATGTAAAAATAGACAGACGAGCAAGTTTTGTAGTAGGCGACCCATAACCCTACAATAACATTGTGCAATATTACAAGAATAATACTGTGCAATTGAATATTTTTTTGGCAATATTAACCCTAAACGTCAATTTTACACCATATCGCAATATTGCACAATATAATTGACCGTCTAGGGCCCGCCGTAGGATTTTCTTAGCGACATTTTGGTAAGGTACTCAAAAACTGACATTTTAGTAATAAGAAACGACGTTATAGCACAAATATGGGACGTTTTAATGGCTTCTTTACATTACTATGCTTTGACTGTAATCTCTTTAGATCTTAATTAAGAGCCCTAAACAATTTACACATTGTTCTTTTTAGAACTGGGTCAAATTATTCATATCGCAACACATACTTGGTTAATAAAGAAATCATATATTGAGACAAAAAGAACACAGATTCTTTATAAGGCCAGAATTCCATATCTATCTTTCATGTGCAAAAATATTCAGGTTTTTGGGGTTAAAACTATTATTTTGATATTTGAGAGTAATTATGTAATGATTCCTACTTAAAATGCGTTCCATATAAAGGTATGTATAAGAACCAACATCTACAGAGGATCTTTCGGACTTTAAAAACAAAAACAACAAGAATACTTCGTACGAAATGTACGAAAGGTACCAAAGTACTTATAACCTGTAACGTGTAAACCTGTAATTTCATGCTTTATGAGACAGTCTGCGGACATTAGCGACGGATGGTTAGCCAATCAAGGGTTGTCGATTTTATATCAAACACATGATTAAATATATACGGAAATATTTGATGAACGAATTGGAAATGACAGGAAAATTAAACAAAAACTAAGCAGGTTTATTTCAAACTGAAAATTGCAGGAAAATAATAAAAAAATGCATGGTTTTCTTTATAATCTATGAGTTTTTTTTTACAAAATTCATTGTTATGTAATTTAAAGTGCCTTCCATTCTTCGAGTCGATATCATGTTAATACTAAAGTATATTTTCTAGGATATTATTCCTCTGAAATTAGTTTCAAGTTTTTCAAGCATGAAAATATCAAATGGGACCGTGTAGGAATATGTCATTAGTGGCCATGTCGGTGCTAATAAAGGCGATGTTCCATTATTAAGCCAGTGGGCGTTACCAGGAGAGCATTATCACGCAGCACGTCTCGTTACTTTCGTCATTATAGGCTCGCTTACGAACATAGTCGGAGACCTGAATCTATGATTTTGAAATATTCGAATAAGAGCAGTTACGAAATCGTGAAAAGGAATATTTAAATTTAAATTTTAAAAAATACACACTTTTAGAATATTTTCAGGATTTCTTTTTGAGGTTAACTCAAAAAAATATATTTTTGATTGTCGTTGTTAAGGTCTGTACCTATAAGAAGTGCGAAAGAATTATCGGATTTTATTAGCAGTATTGTGATATTTTCTCAGAAAATTAAAAATACTTTTATTTCTTACTTGTATTTTACAAGCAATTTCTACAACAATTTAAACTTGTAAGTTAGCAATATAAAAATGAATCGCTAAATGTGTTGGTAAGCGCATAACTCAAGAACGGCTGGACCGATCGGACTTATTTTGGTCTTAAAATGTTTGTACAGATCGAAAGAAGGTTTTAACGATGAGAAAATATGATTACAAAAAAATCAGGATCCGCGTACGAAGTTGCGGGCAGAAGCTAGTAAATAAATAAAAACGAGTGATCTCCGTCTCCTATCCTACAAGGACCAGTTAATAACACGGGCGTGTCTCGCCGCCTGGCGTAATTACCTCTTTATTGCTGAAATATTGTGGCCAGCCCTCAAGGCCAAGGCCCTTTAAAGAGTTACTGCACTCCTGGTAAAAAGAGCAAGGAAACAGTCTTACATAATCGAGATGCTAAATATCAGTTTGATACAAGTTTTGCTGGAAATTGTTAACATTTACGAAAATGACAATTAACAAAGTCATTAATGATACAAATTGACATTTGGCTTTAAGTACTTTAAACTTTTTTATAAGTAAAATTTTGTAAAAAAAGCACAAAGTAAGGAGTTAATTGAGACTCTCACAAAACTTGTGCCTCTAATCACACACAATAATCTGTGCAAATGGATCGGCATCTCAAAAAATATGTCCTGCTTTAATTTAACCCGATATTTCTGGGAACGTTTTGCAAACTCCACAAAATTACACCTTTAAAGGAATTTAAACGCAGCAAAACTGACCTAAAATCAAAATAAAGATATTGCCCTCAAACTTTCTTCTAACCACCAAAACATCGCATACAATTCGATATTATTAAACCTGCTCAGCTTTGTAAACACAAAGCCTGTCTATCGCGTGCCGTGGTCGCGTGCCAAATAAACGATACTCCGACATGCCGGTCGCCAGGTAACCAGAACGCATGCGTTGTCACGGCTACCATTACAACGAGACCCACGCACCCTTCTCGACTAACTCAATTTTCCAATATCCAACGGTCCATGGTGCAACGGGAGGGTTCTTTCTAAATTGGTTTACGGAACAGGTAGAGAGCAGGTGGGACGCATGCGCTAGTCAGGTGAGGTAGCTAGCGACCTCCTGAAATGTCTTGCTATCCTGGTACGCGGCTGGCATCTTGCCACAGGTACGATCCCAAGGAACAGGTGAAAGGGCTCTCACATGGACCCCGGTGATGACCCTACGTGTGAATCAAACACCTGTGGACATAACTCGTAAATATTCTTGATAACATTGTGGTACTTTATTGAATCAAGCAATTTTGAACTTTAAGCCAACGGAATACGGTTCTAAAAAAATTATAGACAGCTTCGTGTTTAGCGACCAGTATTGTATAAAAACATCTATGCTTGGGATGAAAGGAACTTCCTTTGATAAGGAATGCAGCGCAGAAGATCATAAGATTCATTCATTCATTTGAAAATCTTAGGTCAAACAATAAAGCATAATCGTAGCGTTCGTAGCAAAGGAATCATTTCTCAGATTCGATACGTCTGTCTTACGCTCGTTCCGTGTGACGCGACGTCAAAATAAATTGATTTATCGGCCCATTCGGACGTTAGCATTGAACTTCTTGATAAATAAGTACATCACGACATTAATTATAGCCCAACTGAGTAATTTATTGAATGTGATCCTTACGAACATCGTATAGTAACCTTTATTTGGTCCTTATTTCCAAATACCCCATAATCATCTAATAATCCAATATGTATGCGGATAAAACTTGTTAAAGGCTGTAATCATATCAAGATGAATTTATTAAGATGCAGAGGTAATGTCTCTATAATAACAATATTAGCATAAAGGTTTGAAGTTGCCAGTCACTGCACTAACGATAGGCTTGGGTCATGGTGAAGGACGGAGCGATTTGTTTAATCCCTTTTGGTAATGTAAACTGGGAAGAAGTTGAACTTTATCACTGTTTTTTTTGTGATGTTTAGAGAAACAAAGGATGTTTCATAGATTTGCCGAACATTTTACATTGAAATATTTCTCCATAGCATACAATGTTTTTCTGTCACAATAAAATCGCTAAGCCAGAAAAATAATTGGATGTATATCCCATATCAAAACATTTGAGAAAAAATCCCACATTACTTTCTACCGAAATTCTCACAAAACCAGATCATTCCACCATCGAAGCGCTCATTAAAAATCTATTTACTATGTAATAACCCTTAGCATTTCGCAGCAGTCGTTTTTAGGGGGTCTCTGGAACCACACACGGGGCTCTCGAGACCTCCCGAGAAGTAGGACGTGCTTCGGAACAGTTAACTAATGATGTCGGCAAAAAATGCCCTGCTTGAATGGTAAGGGCATTTGGGGTGCCTATTATTTTTATGGGCGTTTTATTAAAGGTGGGTTCCATGTTACGTGGAGCAATGTTTTCGTTTACTATTTGTAGTGAGAATGACTGGTTCTTGTAACTCTTTGAAAGTCATTGTGTTTGTGAAAATACAAGAGTCACGTTAAGAACATGAAACACAAATAGAAATAAGTAAAATCTTAAAAAAAAATGTGCATAAGTACCTACCTACTTTTCGCTATGATAGTCATAGTCGTAGTCATGCTGCGTATATTTAAACGTAACCGTTTCGCTAATAAAGAATGGCGCCATCATTGTTTCGTCCAAAAATGCGTGATCTTAAGCGTGAAGATTTCACAATAAGTTAATCCAATATAATTCATTGCAATGTCGCTGAACAATAAGCTATTGACCTCATAAACGAAACAAAGAAGTTTAAGTTCCTGATATCTGGCATCCCGGTCCCGGGTTCGATGGCCGACTCAGTCAACTACAACGGCGCGGTACTAATTGATTAGAGCCATCAAATTTGTCTAGACTTGTCCGCCCGTGACCTATCTAGGTCCGGTTTAATGAGATATCATTAGGGTTCGTTGAAACGCTAATAGGATTGTTGGAGTTCCTAAGAAAATTGCAATCTTCCAGCGTCGAATTGGAGCTTCTATTTTAGAAGGCACATAGTTATTTCTAAAACCAATTTTTGAGTTCGTTCAATGCGTCAGTGGGTATGCAATGAAACAGGCCCTTTCTGAAACAAATATGTAAAAGAAACACTGAGGTACTGGTCCCTAGAGACCATAAAACATGACGAAATGTCAGTTTACACGCCACGAAAGCACACAAAAACAGTAACTTACATACAGACATACCCATACGTTATTCAATAGTTTCAATCAAGTCGATACATTCATACACGTTTTGAATTCATCAGAAATTCTAATCAAAAACATTCGCAATTCAACGAAGGCCTCACGAAACGCAAATAAAAAAATCATCATTCAGTTGATCTCTTTTTCTTCTATCTGATGTAAACTGTTGTAAGTTGTATGCAAGTTCAGTGTAAGTTGACATAGTTGAAATAGTTTTCATGAAATAATTGAAACGTCGACTGAATTCTCACAGCAATCACAAATTGGTTAATTATATTTTTGCCAAAAGACGCCATGAAGCCGCGAGAACGCCTCCCAATCTCGTTGTTACTAGGTTTCCTATTTAATTGCCTTTTTTATTGTTCCTAGTTCATAGAGTTAATTACAGTGCTGTGTCACCAAGGCGAGTTGTAATTTAATAAAAACTCATGTCATTTCCTATTTATTGACTTTACTTTTTCTGTTAATTTGTCTTGTTCACAATTTCGGTGAACTGTTTATTAAAATGGGAACATACTTCCATTATTATAGTTAAATGCGTTAGGTTAGGTTATTAATCTATTCGTCTCTCCATAAAATTGTTGAATCAAATCAGATAAAAACTAACAATAGTATACATTAATCGTGTCAAATATATGAAAAATGATAATATTTTTGAAATGCAACACTAACTTAGATTATATCTGTAACTGCGAAGTCTGAGAAATCAGTAGGTATTGAAAAAAATGAAAACTTCTGCCGCAAAAGGCCAAACATTACGGAATCATAATTGATCTTATGATATGCAAACACACATCGTTTGCACTATCTTCATAATGAAATTCAAGCTGCTATTTGCACGTTGACTCACGGTACGAGCAGTCAAATTAATATTTTTACTAAACAAGGCCTTGTTTACTCTTACATCATTATACGCCGGGTTCTCCTCAAACGAACTTTTGTTCTCACTGATACAATTTATTACCTCGCTCCACCAACACACATGAGTTCCATTACTCAGAAACTTAAAACTTGAATATGCTGTTTGCTTACGAAACGAGCAATGTATTCTAAGCTTTATTTTGTGTATTGTAGACATTTTAGATCTTAATAGATAGGTCGTGGGAGCCGGTATTTGAAAGAAAGTGGGAGCAATTTGTGGGCAATTAGATCTTGTCTAAGAAACGCCGGCTTCATTAACAGGATTTAGGACTATAGTGACGTGGTTTTTGGTATTGAACTCACGTGCTAGTAATAGTGTCAATTTATTATATCCTCCATATGGCTGTAACGAGGAGTTTTATATGGTCCTGAACGCCGAGTGTCAAAATTGAATGAGTGCCAAATCATTGACGTGACTCCATCGAGTTTATTGGATGATTGGATTATTTGTATTGTTAGTTATCGCTGTTTTGACAGTTTCAATTGTTTGTGTAACTACTAGTTGGGTTAACGAGCTTTACTAGGAAAAAGTTGCATTAATCATAAATTGACCTATTATTTGAATGGTTTGAGCTATGTATGTGCAAATTCATGTTATATGGCGACTCACGTATCATATAATGTGAACGAACTTTACGAAGCGGTTTCTTAAGCAGGATTGGTCTTTTTTGGATGAAAATAATGGAGGTTTTGATGGTGACTTGTTATTCTAGAATTCTTTATACAGGCGTCACTAATTACACACTGTTCATATACGCTGTAGCCCAAAACGAAAAAAACTAAACCACAATTTGACAAACTCCTATAACTCAAGAACCAGGGCACCATAAGTCCAAAGATCCCCATTCCACGTCAATTAGCACGCAATCTAGGACCATAAAAGTAATAACAGTCACCAAAATAGTCAACCTATTTTCGTGGTTGACTATACAATAGCGGTTACGACTCATAAATCAATTTGTTAGTGTTTTCAGGCTAAGCTCAACTGAGACCTAATTCCCATGCGGAATTAATAATGGAACCTAAATTGCAATTTAGATGTCGTATGTGTGTCATAGACATTTGGTATAGCATCTGGTATGATCTTGTATTAATAATTCATCTGTATATCGTTGGGTGGTCTAACATACACTTTACGTATAAATATGGAGATATACCAGTTTACATCTTTTAGTTTTTTTTGGATTAAGGCACGCGCGTTTCATGTAATGATAAAATTACCACGTCTTTAAATCATTGTGGCCGGGGGGTGCGTTTATTGATATGTTAGTTTTATAATATATTTTATAAAATTATGGTGTTCATCTTAAGTAGACGGGACCTTTAGTGCTTTGAACAAATTGATATTTGAGACCTAAATAGGTTTGCCTCTAATTCAGTTTTTGATTGATAGCATGTAATGGGCACTTCTCATCAATTATCAGCCTAGTTTAGGGTCTAACTAGTTAGGCAGTTTCATTAATAACTCAATTAGGGCACAGGCATTTTAGCGGTAGCCTTTCGTTTTAGAATAGATTAGATTTTGGATTAGGCCACATTTAAGCGATCGTTTAGTATTTTTTTTTAAATATTATTTTAGTTACTACCTGGCAGCCATTTTTCAAACCGTACTATCCTGTCTTTTCATATTTATCATTATCATCATCATATCAGCCAATTGCAGTCCATTGCTGAACGTATCCTGGTCTTGGGCAGGCCGCATCCATGCACTGCCATATTTATACCTAGGTACATATACGTAGCTGCAATACTACAGAATGCAAAAACGAAATCACCCACTTATACCAGTCTACATACCTGAATCGTGACAGCTGTTCCGTTATTCAATGCAGTTACGATGTATGTAAAATGTCTATTGGTTATTTTGCTTACTATGCATGTATGCCTTACAACTTGCAGGTACCACCTACATTGTAAATTGTATGAATTTTATTCCACGGTTACACGTTCAAGCGAATAATTTGAATCGGTCTTAAATTATCTTTATTTTAAACTAGCCAGCGGCACCCGCGTGAAACTTTTAAATCCCGTTTTTCTTGTTCCTGTGGGAATTTCTGGAAATTCTTTCTTATCTCGCATGAAAATCTTAAGATCCTCTGTGCAAAATTTCAGCTTCATAGGTTTACGGGTATGGGCCCTGCGTTGATGAGTCAGTGAATGAGTCAGGACTTTGATTTCTATGTGTATAGATAGGTAATAAGAAGATATTGGGAAGCACTGACCTCTATTAATTTGGGTACACAATGGAAAAAAACGCAACTGAAAACTGTTTCAGGCAAAAAAGTTTCAGGTTAGACAAATTATCAAAGAAATTCTGTATAGAAAATGTTACAAGCGACTCAATTTCATTGCCGGACAGTGTAGCTATTACAACACAATGAGAAGTGATTTTAGATAGTGCTTACAATACTCAATTATCTTTCAGGCGTGCATGTTAGCTAGGGCTCATAGTTCTTGCTGTGTATGAGCCCCTAGTACCTATCTTTAGATCAGAAAATATCTAGTTAATTAATTTAATGTAGATGATATCTGTAATCTATACTAATATTATAAAGCTGAAGAGTTATTTTGTTTGTTTGTTTGAACGCGCTAATCTCAGGAACTACTGGTCCAATTTGAAAAATTCTTTCAGTGTTAGATAGCCCATTTATCGAGGAAGGTTATAGACTACTTTTTGTCCAGGTGCTCTCAGTAGTTCCCACGGGAAAGCGGGTGAAACCGCTGGCGGAAGCTAGTCGTAATTATAAATACGGTCAAGTTGTAAATATCAGTCAGTTCCAACAAAATGTATTTCCTAAGACAGAGAGTCATTAGTACTAAGTAGATAATTAACCCCTAAATATAGCTATCTTTTGTCTATTCTAAGGTTTTTATGTTAAAAAATAATTAATCTCAACTCTATTTTACTTTACTAATAAAGGAAAAATGTCGTTAAATTAAGCCTATTTTCATGGCGCCAATAAATCTCAGATACAAATATAGTCAACAGTCATATGATCCGCTCTAAATTCATAAAATGTTTTAGATCCATCACCCACATATGCCACACCTGACTTTCACAGCTACTGTTGCCATGGGTACCTATAGCTTTCGTCAGATATCTTTGCATCAATAATTAGCTACTACCGACTGTGCAATCCCTACTTCCCTACTTAATGTTATAAATGCGAAAGTAACTCTGTCTGTCTGTTACGCTTTCACGCCTAAACCAGTGAGCCGATTTTGATGAAATTTGGTACAGAGATAGAATAGACCCTGAGGAACAATATAGGCTATTTTTATCCGGGTACGGGAAGCGGGCGAACCCGCCGGCAGAAGCTAGTATTCAAAATATATGATTATAACACTATGAAGTACCGAGTTAATCTTCAGTTGATCATTCTTCGATAACACTATATTTATTTCATTTTCAAATTTACAAATTAATAAAACACGCGTTTATTTTAATGTTGGCAACCCTAATTTCATCCAATGAGTACAATTTTGCAATTAGTTGCCCAATCAAACGGCCTTAAAAGATCTACACCGTGTCTAGATGCTAAACTCTATGCTAATCGTTTTGCCGCCTCATAATAAAAAACTTATGTCACCATTCGAAATTCGAACTCAAGTGATCGTATATTATGATTTGCTTATCGAGTGCAATAAACTTTTGATGTGTGATTTCTAAAACGGTAACGCTTCATTTTTTTGCGGCCAGTTTCGAATTTGGTAACCTAAGGCAGCCTAGAAGTGGTCGATTCTATTTGACTATGATCAGGCAAATAAAAATTCGGTTAACTCACCCCAAGGATGTAACGAAAAGTAACCATAACCAGCTGTGAATTTGCCGCCTATTGGCCAATTCGGCGATCGGACAGAACCCTTTACATTTGCTCCTCTTACTATATGATTTACTGTCACTAGTTCCACCCCTTCTTTTTCTACGACCTTCTTCAATCATCACCGTATTCACTACACAGGACATGTCTTTACTCTCAATCCTTTAGTAAGCCGTCGCCCGAACATTTGACAGCACCCACATAAAATTCGACCACTCGTAAAACAACAACATAGGGACCGTCCATTAATCACGTGAGGTTCGAAGAGGGGGGGAGGGGTATATATAAAATCACCAAACATCACATAGGGGAGGGGTTGTAATAACATATCACGTGTATTTATTTTTTCGGGATAATTATCCAAAAAGCCAAAACCAAAAAGCGGCGTTCGTCTTTTTGGCCACACGCTAACTTATACATGTCGCGCTGTAGGTAGTATGACCGCCTATAACAGTGTTGATGTTACGAAATTGTATAGGCACGAAAAAATACACGTGATATAGGAAGGGGGTGGGGGGGGGGGTAGTCTTAAACCACACCATGTATCACCAAGGGGGAGGGGGGCTGAAAAAAAAGCTAAAAAAACATCACGCGATTAATGGACGGCCCCATATCGACTAAAGACCGCTGCATACGCGACGGGACGGGGCACGCACGGGACTGGACATGCTAAAATCGTTGGTGACGATGTTTTTCCCGTTCCAGTGCCCCGTCCCCGTCCCGTGTGTGTCTCCGTGACATATGCGCTTCTATATGCATTTTGTATGAAACGATATTTTTTAAATTTCCCACTCCGCCCCTTTCGGTCCCGTCCGTGAAAATTCCCGTCACGTATGCAGCGGCCTTAAGTATCGACAATGTCCCGATAGTAAAACCGAAAGTTGGACATCTGTTCCTTACAGATTCATTATGAGAAGACATTATTCATTTTATGTCTGTTTTTATAACGGTATTAAATGGTTCGATACGACTCGATAATGTATCAATGTTATGTGAAAGTGCTTGAAAGAATCGTAGGTGTGGCGACTACCTACACTCAAAACCTAACGCTAAAAGGATAACTCATTAAAAAACTATATGAAAGTAGGTAATACCTACGCAAATATTAAAAAGATTTAACTTTCTCTTACAGATAGAATTTTTTCTATCCTATTTACTAGGGAAAAATAAAACAAAATCAGAAAACTGTCGACCCATACAAACTTCTGTTGAACTTGATTCTGAGTTTTCAATTGAAGTTCTTCGGTCTTTTCAGTTCATATGTTTCCAGGCAAGCGAGTAAAACATTCTAGATTTCCTTACCTCTTAAATTAAGACTTACTTTTACGTATCTTTATTTAATTACCAGAATATAAACCAAAATACCAGATTCCGAAATACCTAGATTACTTAATCGCTGTACTTACTAATCTTATTGTAAGTCAATTGTCTATGTTTATTTGTACCTAAGTAAGTAGATACAAATCGGTTTGTTTACTCAAATTCTAAATTCTTTATAGTTTGGCGTTCAAGTCGTAAACTCCATTCGTCACAATTTGTAGCTTTTTGCAAACTTAGTATTTTTTCTAAAATCATATAAACAACTTGTTCCGGTTGAACTTTTAGCGAGCAATGACTTCATATTTCAAACACCTGAAAACTCAATGAATTTCAGCATTTTATTACAAAGTTCCTGAACTCATATTTTACTTATTTAATGTTTTACATTTCTATTCGTGCTATCACAATTTTAATTAATCATTTTGTATACAGCAACAGTTCAGAATAGTATATGTTTTGGTCGAGAACATTATTCTTTGAAGTTTTTACAGCAAAATTGCAGGGCATTTTTACGATCTTCGCCCTATGCCAAAGCCAACAAACGTAACAGTACAATGTAATTTTACATTTCTATCGCGTCTTTTTATATCTTTATTATTTCATTGTAGTGTAAACAGAAGAGAATAAGAATTTTCAGTTCATTTCGAAGTTTATCTGACTGAGTTTTTAAGTCATTGCTTGTTTTCTCTGACTCTTCACCGCACACCATTTCACGGAACCCCCGCAGATCCTAGCAATCATTCGTAGAACTACAACTCTATTTTATACGATTTTTACACGACTAACACCATAACAAATTATACTATTTTTTTTTATCCTTCAGTTAATTCGTGAAATTGAACTATACCGTGAATAATTTCCAATTAGATAGAAGCGTTTCAGTGCATTTGTCAAACCATGAAACACTAGGTTTCGGGGCAATATTCTTAGGTATGCTCTATAGATTTACGCAAGGGGCGTTGACCTCCAGTCCGTGGGTGCATGCGTAGGAACACTAAAAATCTGGATAAGCAATCAATCAACAGTTTTAAATCTACGAATGTAGGGCTGACGAAACTGTATGAGTATTTGTTATTGTGAAATAAGTTGTTTATACATCTGCTGTATATCCAGGAAATATAGGAATATTTTATTAGTTTAAATTGTAGTAAGTTTGTAGTATATTGTTACATTTAAAAGCGGTCAATTTCAGTATGTGTTGAATTCTTTCGTTAAAGTTGAAAAATTGCTTTCGGTGTATTTATAATTTTATTTTTTCTTTCTGAGGCTGTCAACCCTAGACTTTCACTTAGAGTAGCTACTGAAAGATAGATTTTATGTAAAAAAATAGATTGAACAATATTTATTAATGGTTGCACGTTTACGTCTGCGTTACTTTCAGCCGATACACGATTTACACAATGTTTAATGTTAGTTTTTATAGAGCCGTGATTCATCCACATAAATAGCTGCTAAGCAGGTACCACTATTAAATTGTTTACGGCCATGAATAAAGTTAACAATTTTATACATTAGCTAACAGTTTATTTTTACAGAACAAATTACCGAAACTTCTTACAATTTAAATGTAACTGTAAAAAACGTTTTATTGCGAAATATCATAGTTTCGACAGTTTATAGTTCATAATAAGAAGTTTCGGAGTTAAACAAGGACATCAGAAATTACTTTGTGGGATATTATAACCGCCAATCATAAGATCAATGAATGTTAACTTAGGTAAAACATGAAAAAAACCATTTTATATTTAAATTTCCCGCTTCTAGTGGTCGAATGGCAAAGCAACGCTTGGAGTGGTAAAGTAAAGTCTTTTATTCGCAGAAACATGGTACAATATAGATGGTAACAGTATTATAAGTAGCTTAGCACATTTCGCCTTCAGTAGGCATGCGAAAACTTAAAGTAACTATGAAGTTATTATAACATAAAATTTATTTTCTACAGTTAAAATATTCTTCTAAGGTGTAGAAGCACTTTTCAATAAGCCAGTTTTTCAGCTTTCTTTTAAATTTCGTAGTAGGTAGCTCTCTTATTTCTTTAGGAATATTATTATATATATTAATTATCATCATTCTACTATTTTTCTTATGTAAAGTACTTCTACATCTTTCCATTCTTAATTTTGTAGGATCCCTCGGTTTAAATTTACAATGTTCACTAACCCTAGGATAGAGTTGATGATGGTTTCGAACAAACATACCTATCTCAGCAATATATAAGGATACCAGAGTCATGACACGTAATCTTTTGAAAAGTGGTCTACAAGATTCTAGTGGACCAACACCGCATATAGCCCGAATACATTTTTTTTGTACAATGAAAACTNGGTCGGTCCGTGGATGGGTGGCCATCTTGTCATGACGAGTTCTTCCATGTATCGTAAGGCACGATAAATTACTGAGTCCCGGTTGTCATTTGAACCTCTTTGGCGGTCGGTACAGAAGAAGCCGTAGTAAGTCTAACAACCAGTGTGACCAAAGGGGTTCGGGTGGCCCGGGTAACTAAGTAGGTTGTGGAGGTCAGATAGGCAGTTGCTCCATGTAAAACACTGGTTCTCAGTTGCATTCGGTTAAACTGGAAGCCGACGAGGCCAGCCAGATGATGAGACTCCACAGATTTGCATGTTGCTTTAAACGTTAGATCTTATTTTAAATCATGCAAAAAGCTTGAGACATCCCTAAAAACACGAAAAAATAAATATAAAACTTAATCCAAATATGATTTCCATTCTATGACCATATAATCCGCGTAACAATGAGCTCATCAGCCCATAAGCGATTTCGCGAGCGACACCATGACGCTCACCACTTCACCGGTGCGTTCAACGCGAGATAATCCGATTGCTGCATACTGTAATGTGAATTAAATTGGATGACATACTACTTTAAGGTAGATTAAATGATTTTTAATGTGCTTGAATGACTATTTGTTGTACTTTATTTGACAAATTGCATTTTTAAAAACACATTTATCACGTAGACAATTTATTGGGACAAGTCAATTGAATATCCACAAAAGTCCGACTGTAATTTTCGAAGATTCGTATTTTGTTCAACACATGTTCTCACTTTTGATAAATCTAATACATACTCTTACATAAAGTTATGGTTATTATTTGCTTTCCCTTGTTATTTTAGAACCCTTGAAAATTTACTCTATCCTTTACTTTATTAAGTACTTTTTTAGATGATAATCGAAAAGCTGTTCCTGAGAAATCTCTTACACATATTATAATACCTACGCATCTTTGAAAAAATTGCTTATTGTAAATGTATGAGGCGTTGCAAATAGTAGCAATCTGACATGTAGATATGGAGACAATGGTATGTAGGTGGTAGCGTATGTTAAGTATTTTGTCATACTTTGTATTTTTAGAATAAATAATATGGATCTGATAGTCGAAACGGCAACGGTCTGATCTGAAAGCTTTGACCGGGGAGAGTGGGTGTCGGTAGGCATCAGAGAAAAAGAAAGTGATTTTTATTTGAACAAGAAGCGAGTTTTTGGAGGATATCAGTCATAAAAGGAGCTGACAGAGTACAGGTTATTCAGAATAGAAATAATTAAAACTATAGACATTATACACTTAAATATTTTTAGGATGCTAATGGTCGCTGGCTAGTGGTTGGTTAGCAAGAGAGCATCCAACTCGTCGGCTTTCTCTAATAAGAGTCTCGCAATTACAGCTGTCCTCTTAACTCAAACATATTACCAACCAAAGATTATGGAGATTAATACCAGCAGAATCCTCAAAAGCCATTAATAGCAATTGTTTCTATTAAGCTGCGTGCCTAATTAGTCAATCGATGTCAACGCTAATTTAATGAAGAACGAGAGCAATTAGCGAATTCTGGGGACGTTGACAGTAATCTGAATAAAACAGATGGTTCGACTGTTGCTAAGCTACTTATTGAAGCTGTTTTTGCTCATGATATAATTTTTGGCTTTGGTTTAATTATGATAAATGATGTGGATGAAATGACGGATTCTGTAAAGAACCGTTTGGTAAGGCCTAAAAAAGTCTGTATCAATGTGGAGGCGTATATCACAGTTGAAGATTTAAGAGACAATCAAGATAGAGATTGCGTTGAAGCTATGCCTAAGCAAATTCGCGATTTCATCCTCGTATTTACTTAATGTTGCCAAGTAATAAGGCCAAGAGTTACAACGCCGGGTTGTGTGCCTCACTGGTTGAAAGCTTTCGATGTCAGAGTAAACACTAAATGTTTGCTGGGTCAACGAGCAGCATACTGAGAACAAATACCCATGCAACTATGATTTGCATGTTGACAGCTAAAGCTATGGGTGTGTTTTGGCAGCATTTTGGATTTCTAAATAGCTCTGATATTTGACTTGAATGGTCACTGTGCCCCGTGGTTGTACCTACATAGTCCACCCGAAAGGACAATGGGCGTTTTGGTACCCCCGTCCAACAGTGTTGATTGTAGTACCATTGCGTAGGTCTTGGCAAGGCAAAAAATTATTATTATGGCGACTAGTCTCAAATCCTTGTCCAATTTGCGTGATATCGACTAATAGAATTTGCCATGACCACTTAATCATCAACGTAGATGCAGTTCTTAAGTTCAAACAATATTGAATATAATCTGGTATGAGTAAAAAAAAACACGAATAGCTCCGTTTTAAAACGTTTGCCTACCGACTATATTAAAAAAGACTGTGGAAACCTTTGCAGCTCATACATAACTGTCCATATGTATTTGATGAAAGCCTTTCAGTGTTTAAAACCAATTATGTAAATGTTTAGAGTCGAACACTCTGTCGTGCTCCTCTTAGTGTAGGAGAGGTGAGTAGTGAGTACTTATTGATGATTTCCTTCCAAAAAAAACAGAAACTTAATGTGTACGTTTGAACTATTGTCAAATCGGTTGATGACGGGTTGTCTGTAGTTTGACTCCATGGTCTATTAAAAATCCTTTAGATTACGATAAAGTGTATATTAAAGATTAGAAGATGTATATTAACTGAGTTTAAAGAGATTATAGTAGCGACATATTCCTTATAATGCATTTGCGTATCTATTTAGATGACATACAATTTTTTTGCCGAAGCAATTTTAATAATTACTCGGATCGGACAACTAATTGAGACAAGCCCCATTGTTTTTATGATTCTTCACGTAAAGGCGTTTCTAATGATGTATCACACATTACTGTTGGAGGTGGTACCAAATCCCATACAACTTGCCCATTGTCCTCTATCAAAGAAATTGAACAGGAATGTCCTTGAAAATGTAGCATAGCAACTAGGAAAGTGTATTGGTCTTTCACAAAACGTCTTGCTCCAAAAGGAAACCCCACTATTGTTCCAGACGAACCAAAACCGCTATCAGCGCCATCTATAATACAAAAAAGCAAACGGCTGCAAAAAATGTCTAGCTTGAAAGCTCTAATCGATCGAACATTGCGATTATCTAACTGTTATTTTTAGCGCATCGTTGTGCGAATGCTAATTGTCTGTTCGCAGACGCGCCGGCGTCGGCGCCGCGGGCGGCCGTCTGTGTCGGAAGCGGCGCGCGCGCACCGCATCGACATCACACCTCTTTACATATATTCAAGCTACAAATAACTTTTAATGGGATCTGATTTCAAATTTTTTGAAAAATTTTGTTGACTATTATTTGACAACTGCTTTAAAACATGAGTATGAAAACATTTGGAGTACGCTTCAAAATATTGATAAATGATGCTGTTGATGTAGGTATATTGATAAATGAAACACCAAAGATCGGTGGAAATGCATAGATCTATTTATTAAGCCCTTCGAGATGAACTTCTTTCCACTATGCACAAATAAATAAGTTTAGGAAAGCATTTCCCAAAGCGTTATCTTTACCCTGCAATTATTTTAAACTAGTTTCCGCCAGCGATTTCAACTTGAGAAATAATGCGCGCACCCGGAAAATGTGCATATAGCCTTACTCCCTTCTTCGGCAAATATGAGCTATCAAGCACTGAAATAATATTTCAAATCAAACTCATCAGCTATATGGTATACCTAAGTGAATTCTGCTAGTCCTCGTGTTTTAATTCCTCCATACAACCAATCACATGACTCTTCAACGAAAGCTCTTGCATACAAAATTCATACTACCCACATTTGCAAACTCATTTGTTCACACAAAACAATAGCCGGGTGTCAATGTATGTTCTTATTAATATTCGATAGGGGACAGGCTTGCGATGAAATTTATGATAGTTTATTATTAGGCATAGTGTCATTGTGATATCATGGTGCCTAGATGCGCCTGTGGCGGCCTCTGTCGCACGTACATGTTACGACTTAACGGTCAGTTTATTTGCGCCGGAGTCGTGATGTAAATGTCTAAGTTAGTGTCGGGAATGCATTATATTTGGGACAGATGTCTATATTACTTACCCATGCAATGTAGCGCATATAATTATGGTTATTTTTTTGGAAAAATTCGGTCTAATGTTATTAGAGCAGTCAATTGAGCTGTTGGTCTTTTAGTACGAATGCTAAGCTTATTATATGTGTTGTTGGATCTTGCCTTTGGGACATTCTCGCTGCAAGAGACATACTTTCTACTCCATGAGTGATGAAATGAGGTTGAGTTCGAATATACCTCTGTTTACCCCCCTAGGGAAGAAAGACTTATTCATGGGTTATTGTTTGGACGGCATATTTATTGTAGAATTGTCTTTATGCTGGCTGGGGGATAATTTAGTTGCTTGTTGTAGTTCTAAGTACTTATTAGCTTGGAAGAAGGAATTTTCCGAATCTAACGATCATCAACTTCTCTACGTCTATAAAGTTAGAAAAGAATGTTCCTAACAGAAACTCCTCCTTATATCCTTTCTCGATACAATTTAATTTTAAGTAGCCTTGTAATACTACCCCTAATGTACTACTGGTACTACTGCCACGGGCGAGTTAACTTTCTCAGTTAACTAACACTGTATCAGCTCGCAGTTAATTGACGGCGTCGTGTCGGTCGGATGTCGCGTCATTACGCGCGGTGTCGGATGAACTCGGATGCCGTCGGACGCCGACACTGACAATTTGTTATACCATGCTGATTAGTAGGAAGTGGTGTCGTGTTTCGGGATGTTGGTGTTAGTAAAATCTTTTGTAGGAAGCTGGGAAATGGCCCTGTAATAAATGCAATGGTATAAACAGGATCAATTTTGTTCGCTGTTGATGATTCCGATCCGGTGTGCTGTGTGTGTGTTTCTGAAAAACTTGCAGGTTTGAGACAATAAACTAAAATTCACGGAATTTCATTGATAAAAATACCTCTCAGCACTAAACTAACAGTGTAATCTTGTAATGCAAAGAAAGGCTACATAACTTAATGGTGAATGTTTCCACAAAACCACAATAACTTTAGATATTACTGCGGACAAGGAAGTCTTAGTAAACAACGCCTAGGCTAGGCAAATACTAGAAACTAATCATAAAGAATATTCTGACGACAGCGACCCGCGACCTCTTGCATAACGCGCGAAGACAGCGGTGTTTGCCGGTAGTCGTTTGTTTCACGCTACTATGTTTGGCTTGAATAGTGATCTTCTGGCGTGTTATGTGCGCCTGGTAACGTGTCATGTTTGACATTTTAGTTTCCGCTACGACTATGGTACGAAAATTGGTAAAAAAGGTAGAAAGAAAAGTCTGAGAAAACTCGGAAAATATACTACTGGTTAGGAATTTATAGGGACTTTCTTTGCATAGTACCTATACAGACTGGTTCTAGTCATCTACTGCACGCAAAGAAAATAAGCTTGGTAAAGCTTGACGAATTCCTTTTCCATAATTTCTAGCTGCTTAGTAGAACCGCTAAGCTTATTTCTACAGAAAACCAATTTGCTCTTATTAGATTCGTAAGTACCTACCTACATTGCAATAACAAATATACATATTTATAAGAGTCGATGCTTTTGACCTCATCAATTTTGTCCATTGTCTTAAAAGTTTCAGCAATTCCATAGCATCGTAAAACTTGAATATTTCCAACATGGGTCATTGTTCATACAAATCACGCGACTGTTTATTGGCAACGGCTAGAACTCTCGTCGGCTCCTTTGAGTTAGAGTGTTTGCCTTGCTGTTTACACTCCTCTCGTAATTCATCGGCATTTGTTTAGCATTTACAAAGAATTCGGTTGAAACGGTTCTAAAGGGACTTAGCAACCGACATCGATTTGGTGAGTTGTTTGTTCTAAAAATGATTTTACATGGAAATATAGCTTTGATAGATTAATTCGCATCTAAAGAAAAATGGATGCGTATTTCGATTTTGACTTGAAAATGTGGGTAATGTAGTGTAATTAAACGTAACTAAAACAAACTACTAAAAGTTCATGGAACTCCAAAGCAATCGTGTACATTTGCGTGGGCGGATATAACGTACTTATCCGGATAAGTGCCTGTACAGTATGACCTTAACCAAATTATTTGGTTAGTCTAATTCGAGGACAGAATAGGAAAACAATACATGCATACTATGCATATTATATCATTAACATGCCTACCATACGAATGCACTTAGCCAATCGCAGTACAAAATCATCACTGCCCAATTAGACATACGTTTAGCCCCGGATGCGATCGTCTTATGAACGAATAACCGATACTTAGGGGCTTCATGAATCATATTATCGACATGTAATCGATATGTGTTGTGCATTCGTGTCATACGATGGGCGCATTTGCATCGTAATATTCAAATTATTCAGCCTTGATGCCGATTTATGAGGACCATAGAGGCACGGAAGTTGGTCCTTTTGGGAGTGACCTTCGATGCTTTAATGTTCCGAGATGAGTTCTAGACACACTAGGTACTTTGATGTACACGTGAGATAAGTCAGGTGTTGATATAAAAGGCCTGGGAATTTCCTCTCATTTAAACTGTGCTTGTAGGTAATGCGTAAACAAATCTAAATATTTTGGAAAACCGTCTAAACTCAGGATTTTTTTTCGGAATGATTGAAATAAAAGCAAATAATTAATTTTGTCAGAGGCATTCAGCAGTGGGTGGCAATTGACTGATATGTTGACGATGATTGAAATAATACGTTCTTGACACCTTGCCCCTTCATATAATTTGCATATTCTATAAGGCCTACACATCAATGCAGAGCCACAGCCACTATCTTTTAAGCTTTAAAATATTTTCATTGCCCAACAACTTTATTACCAAATAATAATTATAATGACCACCATTAAAAAGCAATGATACGTAATACCGTCTGAGATAACTGCGGTGTTAATTAAACCGATGTAAGGCAGTAACAGTCGGTCTTTGAGGAGATGCTTTTGTTCGGTCACGGCTGATAATTAACTCTTAGCTTTCAAACGGAGAGGACCTGGTCCCGTGGGACTTAGGATCGGAACATGAGTCATAAGCGGCGCGGATTTTAGATACAAGTGTCGATTATTCATTGTTTTGTTTACGAACTATATTTGTAACTGACTTGTTGCTGTTGGCGTGTTTCCAGAGGGTGAAAGCGCTCATCAATATGTATATGGATGACTTTTACTATAGTTTTATCTTTTATATTTTGAGGAATATTCTCAGGAAACAACATTGTAATTGGTAAAGGACAGACGTCTTGGGGTTATTTTTTGTATAATTGACCTTCAAAAAGCGCTGATTTTCAGCCTACTTTGAATAAATTACTTTTATTCTTATCTTTATTGGGTTGCAATTCAATTTGGTTATAATGATTCTTGATACTTTTTCGGTATCATTATTTTCTTCACAAAATCAACAGCCTACAATCGCTATACTCTTACAACTCAATCTATTACATAATAGAGATATTATCACTGCCAGCCCAAAGGTACGGCTATGCGCGTGAGTCCTTTATCACCGAATTCTATCGACACATCGGTGTTCGGCAGACGACACCGAAGATCTATATATCGATTAAACTTTTATTTACATGCCATTACGTCTTATAATTGGTCTTTCTGTCTGTACTTAGATTTTCGGATGTGATAAATATGTTATTTTCCCTTTAATTTGTTATTAAGTTCTAATCCTGATTGGTAGTTTATCTTATTATGTTTTCTAGATACGTATGTACTGTGTGTTAGGAATAGGACATTTTCATTTTTCACCTTTTTACTTAAGTATTTGTTTAATAATATTGCTTTTTTGTTTGTTCCAGATCGCTGCTTCTGGCAGCAATCGTATTAAGTAATTGTATAACATGGACGGCATCTAGGCACCACTACGCACATAATGTAAGTACCAATATCTATACCTTGACCTTCCACAATCACCCGAACAATGAAATCCAAAATCCCTAGGTAAAAATAGTTGTCAGACTCTCAAAGATGGTCATATGACAGCCGTGACCCACCAATTTATCGTGCCTTCAGAAACACGTCTTACTATGGATAAACCTTTCTTTGAACTCGTTATTACAATCCCTAAAGACGTGAAACACACAAACATCGCAAATTAATTCGCTCCAATTCCAAAGAGAGCGTCGACCGTGGAACCTTGACACTGGTCTATGGGCGACCGCGACCGAGCGATCAGACTTTATGACAATAACGACCGCCACTGATCGCCGCGACTATATTTCAATCATCGCACACCACGCGAATGACCAGCTGACAGTTAATGCGATCACCAATATTTGATTGACGAACCCAATAAAAAAAATCACTATGTCCAAATCAAAGCGTTTTTATAAAAGTGAAGCTAGTTACACGGTTGGAGTTGGTGTCATGGAGATGAACTGGCATAAGAACCTCAATCGACGAAACTGTTAGTTACTGGGTTTTTTCAAAGCGGCCCAAGTTCCAACATAAATTAGGTATTGTTTTCTTAAAATAACTTTGTAGGCAGAATTTTCACGTTCAATTATCAAAGGAAGCGGCTGATTTAGGAAAAAGGGACATTTAGGACACATGTCGAATAGAATTTAGGCCTAATTAGGGCTGGAAATCTAGATTTATTGGTAGCAGTAGTTGATTTTGTTTAGTTACATGATAGATTATAGTGTTACCGTATTAAAGTGATGTTTTTTGTTTTACACATTTAAAAAATGAACTTTAGTGATAAAAAGGTTACTACCAAACTTCCAAAAAGCTTACGGAATTAAATTGATCTTTTCACTTTGTGTCAAATGTAGATAACCCAAAATCTTTTATATTAACCTTACAGCATCTTCTCAAAATCATATAAAAATGACAATATTGCCTAATGATTCCTTAAAACAATAACTGTGAGTAAGTTTGATCAGATTCCATCGGGAGTGACGTGATCACGAAAACTGTAGCCGGTCACAGCGTGAGATCATGTGAGCGTGTTTCATTACTTACCATATTACTAACAGGGCTGGCTAATAAAGTTAAATTAATTTGGAAGTGATAACAACATATACATATTACATTGCTTATTTTAATTTTAGTATGATATTCGTTCAATAGACTGAGAGTTCGTTCTAAAGACAGACAGAAACTAAGCGAGTCCATCTTTTCTGTGAACACATCACAACAGCTGCACATTTAGATGCATCCTTTAAGGGCCGCTCCTGGGATAACCTCAGTTCTCTTTATTATGAAGTTAATAAACCACATTGAACAACCGTGGTGATTAACGCTCAATCCATTTCTGTGTGGAAGGAAGCTTCTGCCCAGCATTGGGATAAAAAGGCTGACGATGATGATGATCTGGTTTATTCATGACATAGACTATTACTTTAGCAAGCAATTGAATACACTTTGAATTCTGATCGACTTGTGGTTCTGTTACCAGACCTGGCTCAGTATGCATACCGATTTATGAAACAGCTAACACCAAAACTCTTTCACAGTTGCTTCTTTATGAAGAGCACGTACTATGAAGATATCTATAAACATTAAATAAATAAAGTAACAGCCAGCCCTAATCAAAACTAATAGAAAAACATGAGAACAGCCATAAATCTAATCAGGGTTGGCGCCTATTGATGGGCGCGCGCGCACCCCCCCTCTCCCCGCTCTGTGTCCAATACATACACTTACTCTATTTCTGGATGTATGACTTGATGATGAACATACGAATTTATCATTCTTCAAAGTGTGTGTCGTTTGTAATATTTTATTTTTGGTTGATGTATACCGTGATGATGCTAGAAAAAATACTGCTTATGAGTAACGCCTAGTTTAAGAAAACAGTTATTTTATATCCTTTGGCTTTCATAAATATTTACTTTATGACTGAAAATGTTTAGAGAATGAAATATATGTTCGTTACTTGGGAAGTGCGTTATTGAAAATAGGCGGATCTCGGAGGACACAAACTAATTTTAAATAAGACCTTCAAGGCTGATAAGGTTATCAAACGTTAAGCTTCCAAAGTACACTAAAAAAATCAGCATTTATAGACCTTTTGCAACAAATATAGAATACAAAAGCATGGGAGCATCATGAAAATTGGAAAAACATAGAAACATAGAATGATAAGACGGTCAATAAAGTTGCTATTTTCCTCAAATTTCAAAAATCTCTGCATCAGATGAAAGTTTACTCAATCAACCTTCTTCTTATACATATTAGTATAGCTTCACTCGAGTAATTAGACATGAATGGACGTTTGTTGTCATACGCCGCCGACAGGTGGCGCTCGAGTGGGGAAATGAAAACAAACTGTCACCTACAACCTTGTTCATACTTCATCAAGTATCTTCGGTTAAATGCAGTCCAGGGCCGGGTTTGGAACTTTGTTTATTTAATTTATGTGTGACTTAAGGGACTGATTTTCTTTGAGCAAATAATTATAATTAAAATAGTCATTTGATACGATTATTACTGCTCCAAAGTATAGGGTACTAAACAGTCACCTGTATTAAGAAAAGTAGAGTTTCATGCTCTGTTAGTCTAATAAACAACTTAGTACGTGTAAGTTCAAAATAATATCCCAGTACTTCAAGAAAGTACTAATATGGTCTTAATTCACTAAGAGTACAGTCCAATTAAAGAAGCAATAAGAGTCATTGCATTGCAAATCTATAGTAATTGTTGCTGGGGATTTAGTTGCATTTCTTTTTCCTAGCAAAAACACATACGAAGTTAAGTTAAGGGCCGGAGTTTTTGGGAACTATCTCATGTAATAATTCATATTCGAAAAATGCACTCTTCTGCCTATTTTCAATAAATGTTTTTTGATTTTGAATGAGTTTTCGCCTCCCAAATCCGGTTCTCTTTTAGCCCATCGTCTGTAATGCACGTTGCAACACTCACGCAGCGCCGGTAATGTCTCACAAGTTGTTTATCGTCATAACATTTTACGTACATGCAGCGGTGACGCGCGTCTTATGCCTAAGAGCCGCTTCACACCGCGCGTTACTTCATGAACGCAGCGGGTGGCGCGACTCTTATACCGAACGTTTTTATGAACTGATTTAGATTATAAAGTGCAGCTGTTAATTTTATTTTTATCGTTATATGTATTTACATTACACAAGTAATATTATTATATTATATAACATTTAAATTCAAGGTTGTGTTAAGTACCAAAGTTCAAAAGACCAATATAACCATATTGACGAATATATTCATACTAGCTGCCCAACCTCGCTTCGCTTCTTGGAAAGCTCCCGATTGGCGTTGGTTTGTACAAAACATAAACTTACTATACTAAGACCTTCCTCAAGAATTGTTCTATCTATTGTTGAAAACCGAATGAAAATCCGTTCGGTACTTTTCGAGTAAATCGCGAACAGACAGACAGACAGACGTGGCGGGGGACTTTGTTTTATAATAAGTATAGATAGATTCTCAAACTAAATTACATATAAAAATTCTAAACAGTTTTCTTTAAGTCATCGTATAATTTTTCAAAATATCCAACCGTACGTATAAGGTCAGTTTTGTCAATAAAACTCCTTTCAGTGTGAGAGGAGCCTTACATCCCGTTGTCCCAATCGGAAACACGTACAGCTGAGCAGTACCTTTGTGATCCACGCACCACGCTAACAAGACAAGTGTGACCACTCCAAGCATCTTACAAGTGTTAGGACCCGTTGTTTATTTGATCAGACCTAAGAGTTTCCTCCTTAAAGATTACTTCAGTATTTATTTTAGAGAATTCAGCGATTCAGAGAAAGTATTTCAATAGATTTCATGATACCTACGCTCATAACTCTGGTCAACGAGATCTAGGAAGACCGATAGTTCTTAAGTTCCAATGAACGTAAAAAAGATAAAAGGACCAAAAGCATAAAATCACATACAGCCAGTTTCACAGGTGCCAGATAAAAGCCTAAATAGTTATCTGATAGATAGTGGCATAGATATTTTTAATTTTGATTACTTTGCATGATCTGTCAGACAGCTTATAGAAGTTTGTCTGTAACCCCTGAAACTGACCAATAGTATTGTTATTCGAAGATAGCATAAACGGAAAAGCGAATAGGTACTTCTTCATAGACAGCTAACTTATCAAATCTGTTGGATTGCCCAAGATACGGCATGGCTACTTGAAGATAATTGTGAATCTTCTTTTATTTTTTGACTAGCTTCTGCTAGCGGGTTCACCCGCGTCCCGTGGGAACTACTTGGCGCACCCGGATAAAAAGTACCCTATAGCCTTCCTCGATAAATGGGCTATCTAGCACTGAAATAATTTTTCAAATCCGACCAGTAGTTCCTGAGATTAGCGCGTTCAAACAAACTCTTCAGCTTTACAATATTAGTATAGATAATAATATGATTTGGTTCCCAGGTACACCAACACCGTACAAGACACAGGCGGCAAGGCGCCGGACTATACCTCCCCGCATCTTACATCATCCCAGGGCAAGAAGGACGCAATGAGAACGACGGTGGCTGGGGGGAGTGGGGACCCGTGTCCCCCTGCTCCAGGACCTGCGGGGGAGGAGTCGCCAGTCAGAAGAGGATATGTTTACAAATAGGGTATGTAAACACCTGCTAAAGTAGCTACTGATAGCAAGTTTTATTTAACCATAAGATTAAATTACTTTAAAAACTCTACGCTGCCTGTAACAGGTTTGCAATTCAGGGATATTTTTAAAGAAACAGTGTTAGATTTTTTATATTAAATAGTAGCAGTTTTCTGCGGTTGCTTTAATCCTAGAGTTGCCTCTTTCGCAGACTTGTTAACAAGCCCTAAAAGAATTTTAGTATCTGATAAATATGGGAAAAGCAATGAAACAACGACTTAGCTACAGGGCGTATATTCGCAGACTGGCTGCCGCATACACACAGATAATTAATGTTATAAAAGTACCCACAAGTTACTGACATCACACCTCCACCGCTAACTTATAATTAAATCTCTAATCAACTAACCTACAAGGGAGATATACAAAATTACCTAATTATAATTAATATAATCTGCGACACAAATATTTTAACAACAGTTTCACTCGATTGAGGTGAGGCAGACGTTCAAACAAACATTCAGTTTTTCAATCGTAGTTGTTATGTAGATTGAATCTTCTAGGCATCTTTCCAACAACTACATACAAGGTGGCAACATAAACACGTTGATAAATTCTTGTTTACGTTCACAGGCAAGACGGCCAGCCTCAGTGTCAGGGAGGTGACACGAAGTACTTCTCGTGTCAGACGCAGGACTGCCCTGCCGGCTCCGGGGACTTCAGAGCTGAACAGTGCGCCGAGTTCAACGATAAGGAGTTCAGAGGTTTTAAATATAAGTGAGTTGGTTATCTGTCTTTTATCCTTTAAATAGACATGTTCTCTTCACTGCGATGCTAGCTTCTGCCCGCAGTTGTACCCACGTCATGAGGGAAATACTTCCTGCAACAGGATAAAACATACGTCATTCTGATGTATTAGCTACAATATGGTAAAGTTCCATCAAAATCAGTTGATTAGTTTTAGCGTGAAAGACCAGTAAACATTTATGTCAACACACCTGTTGTGTATGTGTGCGTGCGCGTCCTCCCGCGCGCGTCCTTTCCTGGAATAAATGAGTGCGCTACCGACCACCGGCTGTTTCACTTGTGTCCTTTAATCGTGTCTCTACTCGCATACGTAACAGTGGCGACGATTGAATCTACGCGTAAAAGAAGCGAGAAGTTGTGTGTCAACGTTTGCAAGAGTAAAGAAGGTGGAAATGCCGAATAATACCCAGTTCGGTATATTAAATACGTTCGACCATAGCTCACAAACATGGCGGACATATAAAAGCCGCATAGGGCAATATTTTGTCGCTAACGAAATAAACGACACAACAGATGCGGCGGGCAAAAAGAGGAAGGCTATCCTTCTTAGCGCACTCACGGAGGGCACGTATAAGTTGGCAACAGATTTGGTGCTGCCCAAGGACATCGAGCACGTGCCGTACGAAGTGCTTCTGTCTGCTCTGGACGACCATTTTACCCCAAAATGTGTTGGGTTTGGTGAGCGGCATAATTTCTACACAGCAGTCCAGCAGGCAGGGGAAACGTATTCTCAGTGGGCCGCGAGATTGCGTGGACTCACCGAGAAATGTAGCTTTCTCAACGTGGAAGAAGCACTCCGCGACAAGTTTATATTAGGTATGCTGCCTGGTCGCGAGAAAGAAAAAATATATACCAAGGACCTGGCGGACCTTACACTAGCCAAGGTCGTGGAGATGGCGGAGAACTTGAGCCGGGGCCGCGCCGCCGCCGCCGCTAGCGCGGGCGCGGGCGCCGCCGCCGCTGGCGCGGGCGCGGGTGCCGCCGCGGTGTCTATGTCCACGGCGCCGGAGCAGCTCTTCAAAATTGCTCAAAAAAGTGCTAGTGTAGGAAAAGTGAAGTGTGGTGTGTGTGGTTACTCTAACCACAAATCTGCAGATTGCAGATTCGCAAATTATGTGTGTAAGAAATGTCACGTAAAGGGGCATTTACGTAAAATGTGCGGAAAAGTGAACTTCGTAGCGGTTGAAAACGGTGACAAGGGTGAGAATGACGGAGATGATGACGGTGAGCTATTTTATATTCGTTCCTTCAGAGGCGAACCCATGGTAGAAACGATTTTCATTAATAATATTCCATTCAAATTCGAAGTGGATAGCGGGTCCGCGGTAACAGTAGTGTCAGATGGGTTTTACAAAACTCATTTTAAAAAAGTGCCATTATCAAGTACTCGTAAACAGCTAATGACATACAACGGCGGCAAAATTATATGTTTAGGTACATTAAATTTGCCTATTTGCTATGCGGAACAAACGCGGAATCTAGCGATATACGTGGTCAGGGACGGAGGCCCACCGCTGCTGGGGCGCGATTTCATATCGTTATTCAGTTTGCAGCTGACAGCCGCCCCAGTAAATTACGTTGGGTCGGAAGGGTCCGTGGAGGAATTACAAAAAAAATATTCAGACCTATTTTCATCAAAATTAGGAACCTTTAACAAATATTTTATTAAACTATCGCTAAAAGAGGGTTCAAAACCAGTTTTCTGCAAAGCACGGCCGGTAGCATTTGCGTTACGAGACAAGGTAAACAGAGAAATCGATAGGCTGGTCGATTTAGGTATTCTAGAACCTGTCGAGTATTCGGCGTACGCATCCCCGATAGTTCCCGTATTAAAACGCAATGGGACAGTTAGACTGTGCGCGGACTACTCTGTCTCTATCAACAAACAGCTACTTATTGAACAGTATCCACTCCCCTCCACTAACGAGTTATTTTCAAAAATTCATGGCGGGGAACAATACAGCAAACTCGACCTATCTATGGCTTACAACCAATTTGTACTGGATAACGAGTCGAAAGACCTAACCTGCATCAATACCAACCGTGGGTTATATAGGTTCACGCGTCTGGTATTCGGCTTGGCTAGCGCGCCATCAATATTTCAACGCGCAATGGAAAGCGTGTTATCCGGCTTAAAAGGAGTCGTCTGTATGCTTGACGACATCTTAGTTACAGGGAAAAACCGAAAAGAACACCTGGATAATCTGAGTGCGGTTTTAAGGCGTTTACAAGATGCAGGGTTAACCCTGCAGAAAGAAAAATGTAGTTTTTTTCAGGATGAAATTAGTTACTTAGGCTATATTATTACAAAAAATGGTCTAAAAAAGTCTCCAGAAAAAATTAAAGCAATGATTGAAGCACCGGTGCCCATAAATGTCAATCAGCTACAATCATTTTTAGGTTTAATAAATTATTATAGGAATTTTATACCAAACACGTCCACTATTCTCAGTCCATTATACGCCTTATTAAAAAAGGATAGTAAGTGGGAATGGACTAGCAAACATAATTCAGCTTTTAGGGAAATTAAAGAGTTGATGACATCGGACCAAATACTTGCTCATTATGATCCAAACGCGCAATTAATATTAACAGTGGATGCTTCTCCAAACGGGCTAGGAGCGATCTTGTCACAAATAGGCAATGACGGGGTTGAACGACCTATTTCGTTCGCTTCACGCACGTTGAATGCCGCGGAGAAACGTTATGCGCAAATTCAAAAGGAGGCTACGGCCATTATTTACGGAGTGAGGCGATTCCACCAGTACCTCTACGGTAGATCCGAACCTTTTATTTTAAGAACAGATCATAAACCCTTATTAACAATTTTTGGTCCATATAAAGGTATCCCCGAAATGTCTGCAAACAGATTACAAAGGTACGCATTGTTTTTAAGTAGTTATAACTATAAAATTGAATACGTGCGCAGCGTTGACAACAACGCCGATTATCTGTCTCGATCTAGCCTACCGCGCTCGAGCCACGAGTGCGCGTGCACCGAACAGTGCCGGTGTTGCGACTGCGAGGTAGCATATGACCGCGCGACGTATGTTTGTTTCGTTGCAGATGGTAGCATGCCCGTAACGCTAGAGAAATTACGTGACGAAACAAAGGCTGATGATGTTTTAAAACGCGTAATTAAATATATTTTAAAAGGTTGGCCACCGAAGGAAAATGATAGTCGACTTAAGCCATTTCATTTGTGTAAGACACAATTATCCTACGAGAATGGTTGTATAATGCGGGGTCATAAGATCGTTATACCTACGGGGTTATATGAACCAATTTTAAGGGAGTTACATTCTTCTCACTTAGGTATAGTTAAAACCAAAGCCGAAGCTCGATCAAGGTTTTGGTTTCCCGGGATTGATCAGGCCGTAGAGAAAATGATAAATTCCTGCGATGTATGCATCCAGTTGCGAGTTTCCCCTCCACGCGCCGCTGTAGTGCATTGGAACTCTCCATCCACCCCGTTTGAGAGAATTCACATAGATTTTTTGGGGCCGATAAAGGGTTATTTATTTTATTTTATTTTATTTTATTTGGGAAACAAACAGATATCTTAGAAACATAAAAGAATTACAAACATAAGTCATACATGATCCAAAACAGTTTCCACACTAAAACTATGCACTAAGGGTTGCGTCTATTTGGTGGCAGTAGATGCCTACTCTAAGTGGGTGGAGGTGTACGAGATGAATGCGTCTACATCCTCAACGGCGGTAATCGGCAAACTATATGATTTGTTTTCAAGGTTTGGCATCCCAAAAACTATAGTAAGCGATAATGGCACAGCATTTTGCTCACAAGATTTTCAATTGTTCTGCGCGACTAACGGAATTTCGCACATCACGTCACCTGTTTATCATCCACCTAGTAACGGCCAGGCTGAAAGCTTTGTAAAGATTGTAAAAAAGGGTATAAAGTCTTGTTTATTATCTAGTAATATTGCGAAGGATACATCAATAAAATTGCTCAAATATCTTATGGATTATCGGAATTCTATTCATTCTGCTACGGGGTTGTCTCCTGCTCAACTGGTTTTTGGTCACAAGTTGAGAACGCGGTTAGACTTGCTCAACCCTCCATCATCGGCACCCTTGTCATCGCCCGCGTCTAACCTTATTAAAAACCAACAGTGTATGCCTACTAAAAAAGACAGGAAAATTAAAATGAATAGTTTTAAGATAAACGATATTGTTTTGTATAAGAAATTTGTTAATAAGTTAAAATATACATGGTGTAAAGGCGTAGTATTAAGAAGAATGGGTAAAGTGTTGTATTTAGTGAAAGACATTAGAAGTTCAGAAAGTTGTAAAAGACATGTAAATCAGCTGATGCTATACAAAGGAACCATTAACGGTAATGGGGTCGACACCGGACACCTTACAGTAAACTTACCTGGGTTACCGACGTCAGCGCCTTCGTCGCCGCTTTCGTCGCCGCCGCCGTCGCCGCCGCCGTCGCCGTTGCCATCGTCATCGCCACGTCCACCATCACCAACTCGATCGACACCCTCACCTCATCCACTATCAGCTTCAGAAGGATCCCCGGACCTCACCGAGCGCAGTCAGATAGGAAGTAGAAGGGAAGAAGTGTTCGAACCAAGGGCGGAAGATGAGACGAACGACGACAATGAAAGTCAGAGTAGCTCGGAGGAGAACTTTCAAGAAGCGGAAGCTACCAATGTAGTGGAGACCCCACCCAGGATGGTATTACGCAAGAATCCTACGCGTAATAAAAAGTATTTTTAGTTATTTTTAGGTATCGTTATTATTGTTTAGAAGTTATGTAATAACTAGAGGGAGGAATGTTGTGTATGTGTGCGTGCGCGTCCTCCCGCGCGCGTCCTTTCCTGGAATAAATGAGTGCGCTACCGACCACCGGCTGTTTCACTTGTGTCCTTTAATCGTGTCTCTACTCGCATACGTAACAACACCCAAACTTTCACGTTTATTAAATTGGTATGATATTTGTTGTTTTGAAAAGCAAACCTGCCCTACTAATCATTATTGGTGATACGCAGCTGGGTGCCGTACACAAAAGCTCCGAACCCTTGCGAGCTGAACTGCATGCCCCACGGAGAGCGGTTCTACTTCAGACACAAACTGAAGGTCACAGACGGCACCAGGTGCAACGACGAGTCCTTTGACGTCTGCGTCGATGGTAGATGCCAGGTAACATAATTTATGTAACTTCATATCTATGTATAATATCTTCTTCATTATCTGCTATAATCCCAGCAATATTTTATTTATTTTATTTAAAGCCTTTTTACTTGATCTTAGCTAAATCTTTTTTTAATTTAAGTATTACAAAGATAACCAGAATAATTTTGGTCTTATGAGCGCTTCTGCAATATAATGGTCCATTGAACCTTTCATTATGAGATTATTCATCCCCCCAGCAAGTCGGCTGCGACATGATGTTGGGCTCCAACGCGCGTGAGGACAAGTGCAGAGAATGTCGAGGAAATGGCGCGAACTGTCGCACCACAGCCGGCATCATCGACTCACAAGATCTCATAAAAGGTAAAGTATAAAGTAGATTACGAACCAATATCGTTCTGCCCTATTGCCAATCCTTCTGCTCGTTGTACGACATCCTGCTGAAAAACAGGCGAGGCTCTGGCCACCGAATGTTGTCGGCGATATGGCCAACATACAGCATCAAATAGGATTTTATTAGATGCCTTGTTCGAAGATGGGCAGCATATCCGAAACTAAAATATATCTCACACTGCGCTCACCAACATGCACGCCCAGCGCGGTGAGTGTGGGCAATTCCCTTCAGCTTAGATAAGGCCTGTATTATGTACAGTACTTAGCGGACGTTTTTAGGCTGTGACGACAGTTAAAATAATGATATTATTACAAAAGACGTTCTAACCTTGTTCCTTGTTTTTAGGATACAATGACGTTTTACTCATCCCTGAAGGCTCTACGACCATTATTATTGAGGAAATTGATGCCTCAAATAATTATTTGGGTAAGTAATATGCTGAAGTACTTAGTTTGAAGAATTAACCAGAGATGTACAGACAACAGCACATCAAGTTACCACAATCTGTCAAATTTCTGCAATCGATTTTCAACCTTATCACAATGGGGGTAGGTTAATGTTTAACTGGTAAAATTTGACAGATTCGTATACGTTGACCTGCTGTCGTCTGTACATGATATGTTTTAGGCTGTATGTTTTGGACTCGTTTCTGAGACTTTGGTCTAAACTTTGAATATTTTTTGTAGCGTTAAGAGCAAAGAATGACACGTACTACCTGAACGGCCACTACCACATTGACTTCCCGAGGAGCATGATGATCGCGGGCGCGCTCTGGACGTACGAGCGCAGCCAGCAAGGGTACGCGGCGCCTGACAAGCTGCGGTGCTTAGGACCAACTACTGAACCTCTGTACCTTTCTGTAAGTATTTGGTCTTTTGTCTTTTGGTCTTGTTCTTTGTACTTTGAAAGACTTACTAGGTGCTACATTTGCAATGACTTTTTATATTACTTCTTAAATAGGTATGCTGAATGTAAAAATATAATTAGTCCGTCTTAAAGATAATTCAAACTTTTAGGTCCTACTACGGACGGACGGACTATCTGTGCAAAATTTTTAAATTGCATTTTGGTGCTAAATTAAAAAAAACTCACAAAACTTATGTTTCTATTACTAATACAGCCTTATTTATCCTACACCAGCTTCTCCTTCAAGACGTGAACGTGGGTATCAGGTACGAGTACAGCGTACCCAAGGACCAAGCTCCCCCGGCCCACAAGCAGTACATCTGGGCTCACGAGGAGTTCACGCCGTGCAGCGCCACCTGTGGTGGAGGTGGGTAACTGCTTACACTCGAAGGCTCCTTACACTTATCTTATTGCAAGCTACAGAAAGACTGACGCTAAATATTGCTCAAGTTTTTTGTTCTGGCGCCAGTAGATGACACTTTATAAAAAATTTACACATTCTACCCAGATTTGACCTATGAATAATAAGTTGTACTATTTATTGTATACTAGCTTCTGCCGGCGGCTTTGCCCGCGCAATATCCTGTTATTTCCCGTTCCCGTAAGAATTTCGGGAAATCCTTTCATAGCGGATGGCTACGTCATAACCTGCATGCCTTTTACCCCGATCCCTCCAGTGATTTGGGCTGTGTGTTGATAGATCACTATGTCAGTCACCTTAAGAAATAAGAAATAAGAACATTTAGAGTTTTATATATTTTAATTTATTGTTGAAAATTAATTAAAAGTCTAAGCTGCAATGTATTATCCTTAGGTTTCCAAACACGTAACGTCACGTGCAGATTGCGAGAAGAACTGGAAGTAGTTGACGATGCCTTATGTGACGCGGGTCTGAAGTCGCCCACCAACCAGACCTGCAACACGGACCCTTGCCCAGCCGAGTGGAAAGAGGGACCCTGGGGGAACTGCTCCAAGAGGTGCGGCAGTGGAGGCGTGAGGTCTCGGGAGGTCACCTGCCAGAAGATTATTACTAATGGGTAGGTTTTGAAATATTTTTTAAACAATTGTAATGCAAACTTACATCGGTCACTCGTGATACTTAGATGACTTTGCGAAATGCTTTGGGCATACACTTAAATAGTTGTTGTGCATTGTTACTCAGATGTATATAAAAAAATAAACTGCTGGATTTATTTTTTGTTATTTCTACTTTAATAAATCGTTACTTTCCCGTGTGCAGGATCAAATCCATTGTAGAAGATACCGAATGTTTCGAACGTCTGGGACCAAAACCTAAACTATTTGAAAGTTGTAATGAGGATGCTCCCTGCCCAACCTGGTTTGTTGGCCAATGGAAACCGGTAAGTATTCCTTAGTTAAACAGACAGAGTAAAGATTTTCCTTGTCAATCGAATATACCTTTATACCTTTCTAACCCATGTATCTTTCTCCAACAGTGCAGCGCCCTCTGTGACGAAGGCGTACAAACAAGGCAGGTGGTCTGCTACCAGAAGAAAAATGGCCGCATCGAAGTCCTAAGTGACGAGAACTGTGCCGAGGAGAAGCCTGAAGCAGAGAAACCTTGCACGCTGCAACCTTGTGATGGAACTGACTGGGTTACTTCCGACTGGGTTGGCGTAAGTATTCCTTTTAAGACCTTCCCGCAAGCCCTCCCACCACGTCAAGGCGGCTACTTTGCAATTATTATTTTGGTTTTAAACTAAAGTTTTATTTGGTTTTCTTTACCTGGTCTTTTTGGGATTTTAAGGGCAAAGCCAAAATGAGATTAGCCTCCATAACTTAATTTTTTTTTACAAATAAACGTTTTCTTTTCTACTTTTTTTAGTGTGACAACTGCCTCTCGAAGAACAGGACGCGGACGGTAGTGTGCGCGACGAAGGGCCGCCAGATGTTAGACGACAGCTTCTGCGCGTACCACAACCGACCTGCAGACCAGGAGGAGTGCGACAAGGTGCCCGAGTGTGAGGTGCAGTGGTACGCCACACAGTGGAGTAAGGTAAGCTGAACAGCTGTTACGCCTTAAATTGGATGATGAATAAAAATATAGTCTTCGAAATAGTAAGAATCCAAATAATTTCTTCTATAGTTTGTAAATTAATATAAGTTAATAAATTATATAATATTATCTTAATCTCCCAATATCCATAATGTAATCCTTACATTACTTTCGGTAGTGCTCCGTAAGCTGCGGTGAGGGTGTTCAGACGAGGAAAGTGTTCTGCGGTGTACTGAACGAAGATGCTGTAGTGATTCTAGAAGACGAGAAGTGTAAAGACATCCCTAAGTATAAGGAGTCCAAGCCTTGCAAAGTACCTAAGGAAGAGTGTCCCTTGCAGTGGTTCGCTGGACCTTGGGGTAACGTAAGTACTCATGCTATTTATAGAATGATAATGTAGATCTAGCGCTAGTCCGAACAATATTGATTAATCTCCTCGTACCTTCAAAGAAGTAAATAATTTAGAAAATGTTGCAGAAAAATCGACTTTTATATCTCATCCCTTGATGCAACATGTTTTATGCATAAGCATTTTGCTTTTAGTGTTCAGCCAAATGTGGTGGAGGCGAGCAAAACAGACGCGTCTTATGCTTCCATGGTGACAAGCCAGCTAACAACTGCAACAGCGACGAAGTCTTCGAAGCCACACGGTTCTGCAACACTGGACCTTGTAATGAAGGTAATAGAATGCATAATGGCTTAGATAAATCGCTTTCGGATAATTGTTAGATTTTGAAAAAGACGAAAGCCTAATGGTTAAAGGGTGTGACTTCGATTCCAGGTCGAGCAAGTACCTGCCAATAAGTTGTTATTGTTACAAATCAACTCATTATTTTTTACTTTCTAAGTATATGTTGTCGGCCATTCTCCAAAAAAGCGTTCTTCGCTTAATTACCGTACCCTTTTTATTTTTCCCTGATTTGACATTAAATACATTAGAATATGAAACTACCAATAATAGTTAAATGCCAAATACATTATTCGATTCGTACCTTTGATGTGTTTCATATTCTAATGTATTTAATGTCAAATCAGGGAAAAATAAAAAGGGTACGGTAATTAGGCGAAGAACGCTTTTTTTCGAGAATGACCGTTGTACACTAATCAATGAGTAAAAGTGTAGGAAAATATCTGGAGGAAACCTGATCAAATGTCCCATCCACGTTGAGTAAACGTGTTGATTAACGCTCATTTCCTCTCTGTATGAGAAGAGGAGTGTGTCCTGCAGTGGCACAACAAATAGACTGATTATCAATATCTTGTAATTAACTCAAGGGCTTCTTGATTACATAAGTGTAGATAGATAAAGAAGAAATCCCAATCTTTTTCTTTGATTTGAAAAAGTGATATTGCGATTAAAACAACAATTACTCAATACTAAATAATTGGTTTCCTTTCAAGACCATCTGCTACCAGTGACGAATACTGCGGAAGCCGTCACGGATGATAGCGTGGAGTACTGTGATGATGATGAAGACTATGAAGAAGTTGGTCTGGATGTAGACCTGTCCAGTACCACGGTAAGGAGAATTTATTTATTTATTTATTTAAGGACAACCAACAAAGCATACACCAGAAAAATACATCTATAAGCACAAAAATTGTTACATTCAATAGTGTAGCCTTACTTAAAGGCTGCCACGGCATGCATTAAACATAGGAATAGGAAACAGTTACAGAATAAGTTTAAGTTTAACTACTGAAATAGATTGGAATAGTGATACAAAAAACTCGTAATAACATTTACTAAGTCTTTAAATAAGTCTTATAACAATGCCCTATGCAGAGCAGACTTGACTTTATATAATGAATAAGACATATCGATATCTACATTGGGTGTGCTTGACAGACGACTAAATTGAACCTGTACTCTGTTAATAGTTGAAAAATAGTTGAAGAATAATAATATTAGAAGCCTATTACATATAGGTTAGCTTAATTCTAGAAATAGGATGATCGATTCACTACTTTAGAATAACCTAGTGAAATTTTAAGGGTCATGGCACATTGTACCGGCACGGTCACGGCACAGCAAATAACGTGTCATTTAAATTTGAACATTAAACTGTATGACGTATGATATATTTCATAACAACGTGAGTTGTTACATAGGAAACCGCGCGCTGCCAGCCCGCCGTTGGCTTTTTTGTATTGACGTTATGAAATATATCATACATCATACGATTGAATGTTCAAATTTAAATGACACGTTATTTGGTGTGCCGTGACCGTGCCGGTATAATGTGCCATGACCCTAATACTCATAAAAGAGAAGGCTACTTTAATACTCATCTTCCTGCCCTTATCCCAATTTATTTGGGGTCGGCGCAGCATATTTTCTTCTTCCATACTCTTCTATTCGCAATATATCTCACAAGTCCAATTCAATACTTTATGCTGCAATACTGCGTGCTAGCATCGGTATATCTTCTAACTACCTATTCCACATCAGTTCCACTGACATCCCGAGAGAACTACATACTTCCAAGGTCCAAATAAAAAATAGCCTTGTCCTTTCTCAGTCTCTAGTTTTTTTTTGGCGTAAAAGCCGACCAAAGTAACTTTTGCTTTTGTAATTAAGTAATGATTTTTATTTTTTCTTTCTCCAGCTTGACACGATGATGAGTGATTCACCCAGCCCATCAGGTAAGTGCAGTAAATACTAAGGGTCAGTTTCACAGGTTCCATGTAAAGTTCTAGAAAGCTGTCTGAGAGATAATGCCATTGAAATAATTTTAATTTTCATTACTTTTCTTTGGCGTTATCTGTCAGATAACTATCTGGAGCCTCTGAAACTGGCTGTTAAACTTTAAAATTGATGAGTTTTTGGTGAAGTAAACACTGTAGTTTGACTGTTAACATTTCCTAATTATTAAATCGCAATAATTTCAGGTTTCGCCGAACATGAATCTACTCTTGAGGGATCTGGATCAAGTATGTTGATTTTTGATGTTCATAATAATCTACTTTAAGTAATAGTAACTATTTAGTAATCTTTACCTGCTCTTTAAAAACATCTGAAACTTGAACTCCAGTTTCCATTGCTTACGATATCGAAGCATTCTTATTATTTTAACTTTTATCCCAAATTGTTTGAATTCGACAAATTATGTCTTGTTCTTCTATACATTTCTATTGTCAGTATTGTCTATAATTTCAAAACCTGCGCTGCATTTTTGTCTAACTCGTACTTATTCAGCCCTTATTTTTCCAGCTACACCGCTTGACGATATCACCGAAGGGTCTGGAGAGAGTACATTCTCGACTGGCACAGATTGGACCAGCACTGACACCGACTACGAGACTGGATCTGGTGACATGTCTACTACTGATGCGCCTCTTTCTTCAACTACTAAAACAACGAAGGATGGTAATTAGATAGGAAAAGTAGATGTAAAAATATTCGATGACTAACATAAAAAAAATAGAGTAAAATGTTCCCGACAACAAGTCAATTAATCAATATCTTAAATGTGTTCATCTTCAATTATTTCAAACGTATGTTTTTCATTGCAGGGTCGACGACAACTACGGTTTCTATGCCAACTGGTATGTTCTCTTTTATTATTGTTATATGTATTATAGTAGCTACGTTTATTCACTATTTTAACTTACTAAAAATGTTTTAGAACCAATACTACGGTCTTCAATCGTGCCTAGTTTGTCATCCGAAGGAAGTACAGAGACTGGTGGTACCGATACAACTGGCACTTCCACATTGGATGAAACTGCTTCCACTGGTACTGACGAAACTGGCTCAACTGGTACAGACACGGATAGCACGGCATCTACAACAGAAGGAGAAACTGGAAGTACGACTGAATCTACTGGATCTACGGAGACTGATATCACCAGTGACTCCTCGACGGATACAGAGAGCACAGATTCTACAGTTACTAGCGAAACAGGCAGTACTGAAAGCAGCGTATCAGTTGATACTAAAGAAACAGAATCCACAGTTGAAAGTAGCTCTCCGGTTTCAGTCGCCAGTTCCACAGACACATCAGGATCCACACCTACTGGAGAAACAGGAAGCACTGAAAGCAGTGGCTCTACTCCAGGAGATATATCTACAGACGAGACCAGTTCCACAGACAGCTCAACTGGTACAGAAGAAACGGGAAGCACTGAAAGCACGGTAACTGACGTCACAGAAACTGACGTCACTGATACGAGTGACACAGAAATAACTGGAACTGAAAATACTGAATCGACGGTCACGGAAGAAACTACTCCTACTGAATCTACAGTCACGGAAACGACTGTTACCAGTGAAACGGAGTCGACTGAAACGGAGACCACAATTACAGGCTCGACGGATTCTGAGAGCACAAGTACTGATTCCACGGAAGAGTCTACAACTGGAGTTTCAGTATCGGGATCTACAGGTATGTGTTTGAATGATAATTTTGTTAAACTTTGAGAAACAGCTCTAGAATTAGCTGTAGTTACAACTGAAGCTGGTGTTGTGGATGTTGGTGTTAAATGCAATGGCAGTTCTTACTACCATTACATTTTATTTAATTATTTTGTGACAGACTCAATAACAGCCACAGTCGCAATCGCAATGCCCACTAAGGCTTATATGGCTTGACCTAAGTAATATTGAAATTAATTAATTGATGAATTCTTCAATAAGTAATATTGGTCACTACACAGAAGCATAATATTCAAGAATAAAAATAACTAATTATATAATCAAAATGAGATTAAAAATACTTTTGTGTATTTTCCAGATTCAACGACTACGACAGTTGCAATGCCAACTGGTGAGTATAGATATAATATTTTTTTATTGGTTCACTTAATCTTCTTTCCATAATACTTTTTCTAGTATGCTTTCATTTTCTAAACATTTAATTTTTCTTGTAACAGAAAAATCTGCTTCCGATGCATCCAAGTCCACTGATCTCAGTACCGAAAGTTCTGGATCTACTGTCGAATCAAGTACTTCTGAAGCCGAGTCTACTACAGAATCCGGCTCAACGGTCGAGGAAACAGTATCAACCACAGCTGGACCAAGCACCCTTGAATCTGAGTCTACAGTGGAATCTAGCACAGCATCAGGATCTGATGAAACAGAAGAGAGTACTTCAGTTAGTGATGTTGAATCGAGCACAGTTTCTGAAGCGGGATCGACTTCTGAGGCTATTGAAACTTCTGAATCTACTAAGATTGAATCGAGTACTCTATCAGGATCAGAATCGACTACTGAAGTTGAATCGAGTTCTGACAGCTCGACTGAGGAAACTGAAATTACTTCAGAGACAACTGAGTCCAGCACTACTGTTGGTTCAGAATCTGCTACTGAAGGTGCTTCCACTACTGAGGAGTCCACTACTGAAACAGGAGGTAATATTTTGTATGATTCGACTACAATAGCGTCCGCTATCATTATCCATCTCTAAATACCACCTATCTCCATTTAAAACTGCATCTCAATTGGTTCTGCCATTATACGGTATTTTAAAAATGTAACAAACGTATTCACTTTCACATCAATAGTAGCTTAAATGTGATCAAATGTATATAATCATTCCCTTTGTCAAACAGAGACTGAATCTACTGAAACAACTGAATCTACCGAAGAGACTGAATCTACTGAAGAGGTCAGCACCACTGAATCAGGTAGCACTGAAGAGTCTACCACTGAAGGACTGTCTTCTACCGAAGGCTCCACCATTGCTGGAAGTACGGAAGGTAAATATCTTGGGCAAAAATCACGATTTAGTTTCCGAAACTTAAACCACAGCGAGAGCATAATATTATATGACTAAGTTCAGCTTCAATTTTTATTCATAATTTCATCATTCATCTGAGTGCTTGTACCAGTTTCTCAGACTATAAAGCTTTATTTTTATCTTTGGCGAATTCAATTGTGAATATTTCGGATTCTGAGATATTATAGTAAAGAATTATAAAATCCATAATGTTATAAAATACGTATAATGTCGATGTTGTTACAGAATCGCAAAGCACTACAGAAGGGCTTACAACTACTGAAGGATCTTCTGTCGGCACATGTGAGTTATTGTTATTCACCTGCCTAGCGTTTTCCCAACTATGTAGGGGTCGGCTTCTAGTCTAACCGGATGCAGCTGAGAACCAGTGTATGTCTGCCTGTCTGACTACACAACACGTAACGATTGTCAAAATTGGTAAAATGACAGCCGGGACCCACCTGTTTATCGTGCCTTCCGAAACACGGAGTTATTCTTTGAGTTATTCTTATTATTTATATGTGATTAAGTAATCTTTCCATAATCAAACTTATGACACTTTATGATTACAGCCTCGTGGGATAAGACCACTGTTCTCGTTCTTCGTCCCTCAAAGACGTGCAAACCACGGCCGAAGAAAGGATGCAAGCAGACTCCATTCGGTTGCTGTCCAGACAAAAGGACGCCCGCTAAAGGACCATTCGATGAAGGTATGATCTTGTCTTCAATTTTGTATCCTTTTTCTATTCTTCTAAGAAATATTTTGCATCGGTTTGTTTGATCTTTTTTCATAATGTATCTGAACAGGTAACAATTGTTATTCCAGATTTTTATAATCCGTTAATTATTTTTGTCCTTAACTAATTCCAATTAGTCCAACTAATCCATCAGTAATCAAAGAAATGGTGTTTTAGATATACTTCATTATTAAATTAACTTATTCTTCTCAGGTTGCCAGAAACCAAGAACTTGTGACGTGTCCGAATTCAAATGTTGTCCGGATGGCCTATCCCCGGCACTGGGCCCGAACTTCAAGGGCTGTCCCGTCGAGCCCTGCGCAGACACATTGTTCGGTTGCTGTCTGTCTGACAACAAAACTGCAGCTCAAGGCAACGACCAAGAAGGATGCCCGCCACCACCACCAGCATGCACATCATCCAAGTAAGTGTAGACGGAATAAGCTAAAGTTGTTCATTAAATTGAAATGAACCAGCCTTAGAGAGTTACATAAAAATTTAGACCAAATCGTAAGTAAAAAAAAAGAATGAAACGAAGTTATCATCTTCAACATGGTTATCAATCAACAGATTCGGCTGCTGCGCTGATAACGAAACTGAAGCATCCGGACCTGAAAAAGAGGGATGCCCTGAAACCGGTGAGTTTCCATTGATATATCTATTGAGGTTATAAAAAGCTGAAAAGTGAAGCCTCGTATTGTGTTAGACTTTTTAAATGTTAACTCCTGAGTGCTTTTCAGAAACTACAACGACGGAAGCGCTTACCGAAACGACTACTGACACAACCGAACCGATTGAAACCTCCGAAGGCAGCACCACCGCCGAGGGTGCCTCCACCACGGAGACTGCCACTGAGTACGCCAGCACCACCCTGGATCCCTGCCTCAGCTTCCAGTACGGATGCTGTTCTGACAACCAGACTGAATCCCCTGGACCTGATGGCCAAGGTTGTCCTTGTGAAGCAACGGAGTATGGATGCTGCTCTGATGGAAAGACGCCAGGTAACTACCTCAAGCAAACCAAAATACTAAAATGCTGCTTAAGACATCGTATCTAAGACTGATATCAAAGAACACATTGGGAAAATTATCTCAGTTTAACTTTCCCATGCATTGTTTCAGCTAAAGGCGCAAACGACGCTGGCTGCCCAGGACCTTGCACCACCTCACAGCATGGATGCTGCCCTGATGGTCAGACTCCTGCTCATGGCCCCGACTTCGAAGGTTGCTGCCTGTTACAGGCCTTCGGATGTTGTCCAGATAATCGCAAGCCTGCTGAAGGACCTCATCTTGAAGGTTTTTGGAATTTTTGGATAACCCTTGATGTTTTTATTATCATTGTTGTTCTAAAAGCCCACAGTTGGAGATATTAGGAGTATTTCATAATAAATAAATATTTTCAGTTCATCATGTTTTGCCAAGTTCTTTAAGTTTTAAGAACTCTGTTCTTGTCCCTCCAGGTTGTGGATGCCAGTACTCGCGTCACGGGTGCTGCCCCGACAACGTCACCATCGCGCAGGGACCGGGCAATGAAGGCTGCGGCTGCGAATACTCTCAACACGGATGCTGCCCAGACAGGTACATTACCAGTATTCGCTAGAAACACAACTACAAGTTCCGGCAAAATTTCTTCATATTATTATGCTCCGATTTTATATAAGTCTCGTAAACTTCAACTCTGGCATGAACAATGGTTACAAAGTTATTAAACAAAAATATTGTCACCAGACACACAATCGCCTTGGGACCCAACTTCGAAGGTTGTGCCTGCCACACCTACCAGTTCGGCTGCTGCGCCGATGGTGTCACGATCGCTAAGGGACCTGAACAGCAAGGCTGCCACTGCTACGAATCTCCCTTCGGCTGCTGTGGGGACGGCGAGACCCATGCCACTGGTCATGGAAAAGCAGGATGCGACTGCTCCACTAGCAAGTATGGATGCTGCCCTGACGGACTTACTGAAGCCACTGGATCTAAATTCCTTGGTTGTACTGATGCTCCTGAAGATAAACAAGGTAAGTTTGTGATAACAACTTGAAATTACAAAAATGATAACACCTTAAGTCTTCCCAGTTTCCTCATGCTTACATATCTTCGTATTCCAGCTTCATGCAGCTTACCAACGGACCCTGGCTCATGCCATAACTTCACTGCTATGTGGTACTACGACATGGCGTACGGAGGCTGTTCCCGCTTCTGGTACGGAGGCTGTGAGGGCAATGGCAACCGATTCGCCACCAAAGAAGATTGTGAAGACGTGTGTGTACAACCCGCACCTAAAGGTAAATTTTATTATCAGTTGGCAAAAAAACCTTAGGACTTTAAATAATTTGTGGTATAAAATTCTTAAAAATCTTCTTCCTCTGTGTGATCTACAAGCGTAAACTTTATCATCAGACGCGTGCAAGCTCCCAAGCGTGAAGGGCGCGTGCGACGCAGAGTACACTCGCTGGCATTACAACAGTACGATGGAACAGTGTATGCAGTTCCGCTACGGAGGCTGTCTCGGTAACGCGAACAACTTCGACTCCAGAGAACTCTGTCAAAAGCAGTGTGAACCTACTACTGTTGAAGGTGAGATTGCAATTAATAACTCCACGAAGTCAGCAGTCACAAAGATAATGTTATTGTTATAGTAACTACCCAAAATTGTCTGCTTAATCTTGCAACCTAAAGATCAATTAAATTTTTATTAGATTCACTGTCTGTGTTTATGATATAGTAGGGTTACGTTCCGTAAAAGGTACGATTAATTTGTTCAATTTTCTCTGTATAATCTGTTTTTCCAGGACAATGCACGTTGCCAATCGAATCAGGCTCATGCGCCGGCAACTACAGCCGCTGGGGCTTCAATTCGGACACCGGCAAGTGCGAGAGGTTCACATGGGGAGGTTGTGAGGGCAACTCCAACAGGTTCAGCAGCGAGGCCGCCTGCCTGCTGCGGTGCCTCATTGGAGCCCAACCACGTAAGTGCTGCGATACAGGTACACTTCTTAGCCTGGATTGCTCGATTTAACTTTAACTGTAACCTAACCTTAACGGCCGTAAAATGGTTTCATCGTCATTAGCATCACAACGAAAATTAGACCAATGGGCGGCCATTTCACGGCCGGTTTAAGTTAGGTAATAGTTAAAGTTAAATCAAGAAACCCAACCTTAATGGCATAAACTTGGCTTTATGGGTGATTTTTGCATTTTTGAGACTTGAAGTAGAACTTTAGTTAAGTAGTACTAATTGCCAATAATTGCATGGGTTGGGGATTTTATCTGATACAATTGCATGGTTTGATACTGATGTTTTTCTCACACTGGTGTTGGGATTCTAACTAGAATTTAAAGTATATTTATTTATTACTAGCCGTTTTCCCGCGGTTTCACTCGCATCCCGTGGGAATTACTGCCCGTACCCGGATAAAATATAGCCTATGTCACTCGTGGATAATGTAGCTTTCGAATGGTGAAAGAATTTTTAAAATCGGTCCAGTAGTTTTTGATGAGCCTATTCATTACAACCAAACAAACAAACAAAGTTTTCCTCTTTATAATATTAGTATAGATTAAACTTTTATAGTTCTTTGTAGTTTACTGGGTATTCCTAAGTAGAACGGAGTAATAATTTCTTTGGAAGTGCTATTCTTTATAGATCATTTTGGAATACGCTATGGACGGAATTCAAGATTATTTTGTCTTTTGATAAAAATCGCATGCTTGAAGGATAGCACTTCACCACTAATATTTTCTGTCTTGGGAACGTACTAACAAGAAGGTTGCTAACAGCTCAGTGCACAGAGCCGCAAGAGGTGGGCACTTGCTCCGACAAGCAAGCGCTCTGGTCGTTCAGCGTATCAGAGAACCGCTGCGTGCCGTTCTACTACAGCGGCTGCGGGGGCAACCACAACCGGTACACCTCCAGGGAGGCTTGCGAACAAACCTGTCCTAAGTGCTTATGGTTAGTAGTCAATGGTCCGCTTCAAGCGTTTAGATTCGCGGCTGGAAGATCGAGGGTCATTGTACCTGGCAGACGACTCTAAGAATTCGGTAACGTTTTCACATATTTTCAGCGG
>NWSH02000329.1:3074325-3084674 GCA_002382865.2 Heliothis virescens | reverse complement strand
CCGTGGGAATTACTGCCCGTACCCGGATAAAATATAGCCTATGTCACTCGTGGATAATGTAGCTTTCGAATGGTGAAAGAATTTTTAAAATCGGTCCAGTAGTTTTTGAGCCTATTCATTACAACCAAACAAACAAACAAAGTTTTCCTCTTTATAATATTAGTATAGATTAAACTTTTATAGTTCTTTGTAGTTTACTGGGTATTCCTAAGTAGAACGGAGTAATAATTTTCTTTGGAAGTGCTATTCTTTATAGATCATTTTGGAATACGCTATGGACGGAATTCAAGATTATTTTGTCTTTTGATAAAATCGCATGCTTGAAGGATAGCACTTCACCACTAATATTTTCTGTCTTGGGAACGTACTAACAAGAAGGTTGCTAACAGCTCAGTGCACAGAGCCGCAAGAGGTGGGCACTTGCTCCGACAAGCAAGCGCTCTGGTCGTTCAGCGTATCAGAGAACCGCTGCGTGCCGTTCTACTACAGCGGCTGCGGGGGCAACCACAACCGGTACACCTCCAGGGAGGCTTGCGAACAAACCTGTCCTAGTGCTTATGGTTAGTAGTCAATGGTCCGCTTCAAGCGTTTAGATTCAGCGGCTGGAAGATCGAGGGTCATTGTACCTGGCAGACGACTCTAAGAATTCGGTAACGTTTTCACATATTCAGGAATAATATTCTTTTGTGTGAAGACAAGTGCAACCAAAAAGTGCAGGCAAAACATGGAGAGAATGTAAAGATTCATTGAGATGAGAGATGTATTCTAAACTGCGATACACCAGGTATTTTTAATTGAATATTTACTTTAATTTATTATTGAATGGTTTTGTACGCATTATGGGTGAATGTTTTTTCTCTAGCATGTGAACTCTTTATTCTTCTTCGTAGTCGTTTTATTTACTTTAAATTTTCACTAATATGCTTGATATGGTGGAAGGCAAGAAAAATATACTTGGTTTCAATTAAGGCATTACAATATGACGTAAAGAGGGTCAGGTGGGGTTTAATCGTCTTTAACTTTGCAGTGCCCGACAAATGCACGCTGCCTGCTGAGACTGGCGAGTGCTCCAACTACAGGGAGAGATGGTTCTATGATACTGCCATCAAGAGGTAAGCAGATTTTAGGAATAATAAAAACTGTCATGATTATTAATCTGACTATCTAATTGAAACTATTTGAAAAATGAATTAAGATAATACAGAATCGGGTATCACTTTATACTTATAACTTAATCCGGCTTTACCTGCTTGTCACAAAACTAATGAGCAATATTCCTAGATGTCGTCAATTCTACTACGGCGGTTGTGGCGGCAATGAGAACAACTTCGGCACGGAGGCGGAGTGCGAGGGCTCCTGCGCAGAGGTCCGCACCACCACCACCACTACCACTACTGCCAGGCCTGCCCAAACACAAGAGCGGCCACAGAACCCCGAACCAGCAGGTTGGGATCAAATAAAAATTTAGATTTGTCATTTATATAAGAATGATTTTTTTTATTTGACTCGAAAATAATAAATAAAAATAAAGAGATTGGTTCAGGTCCAAATTTTAAGGTCCAGATTGGTTACTTTTTATCATAATCCTTGTGATATATGAAGCACTTATCCCTAAAGAAAACCGCCAAACAATTACAGCACGACTCAGCTACCCTAATATAAAAATGCCCGTCAAACTTCAGTAGGAAACATATAAGAACTTCAGTAACATTTTTTTTTATTTTGCCAGAATACTGTCTGCTTGAGATGGACGCTGGTCCGTGCAACAACACTGAGACTCGGTTCGGCTACGACAGCGAGCTCGGTCGCTGCGTGACCTTCGAGTACGGAGGCTGCGGTGGAAACCAGAACAACTTCCCTGATTACGAGTACTGCTCTCTCTTCTGTGGTGCCACACAAGGTATGATAAGTACTAAAATCATAAAGCTGACGTAGGTAGCCTACCTTAATTTTATCTAAGTGCGTAACGTAGTTCCCACGAGACATGGGTGAACCAGACGGCAGAAGTTAGAACTAAAATAATAGATGCGTTTGATCTGTTTATTTCTGTTTATTTCACACTCCAAAAACTTCTTCAGTTTTTTGCCATATTATAAAAATTGGCTGCATTTTTGTTCACAGATATCTGCCAGCTGCCGATGATGACTGGTCCTTGCGACGCGTCTCTGGAGCGCTTCTTCTACGACCCCGCCACTGACTCCTGCAGTCAGTTCACATACGGAGGCTGCCAGGGCAATGGCAACAGGTGACATATTTCTTCATCAACACCAATATTAATAAGTGAATACAAAAGCCGGAACAGTCAGTTAGTCATAATATAGAAGAGGAAACGGGGAGTAACCTAAAAGATGGAGATTAATGATTTCACTCAAAAGAGTTTAAAATCCACCTTGAAGAACCAATTTTGTAAATCAGCCTATAAAAAACCTATGAAGATCTTCTCCTAAACCACTCCATGTTTTAAGGGGTTCTATTTTATCTACTTGTATGTGTAGATTCGAGACGCGTGAGGCCTGCGAGAGTAGATGCAGATCTCGACCGGCGCCCAGACCAGCGACCCTGCCTGCAACCACAGTCACACCATCCACTACCGTGGCCCTTGTTAGTATCATATCTTTATTTAAATATTATTGTGTGTATCATGGTGTCCTACGTAATGATTTACGATGTCAACGTGATCATAGAACTCATTAACAGGTACATTTCAGCAGGACATCGAAGGCTTACTTCGTATGACGTATGTGATTACAACTTTTATCTTTCTTAATAATATTCAATTTATCCAGGATATACCAGCAGAGTGCAGATCGCCACTGGAGACGTGCCAGCACGGCGGAGTGGTGTGGTACCTCGACCCCACGCGCAACGAGTGCGTCTCCCACTCCAATCAGGAGACAGGGTCGGGCTGCCGCCACTCCGGCACGTACTCCTCGCAGGAGGCCTGCGAACGGTCCTGTGGGGCCTTCAAGGGAGTCGGTATGTAGATTTGACTTTTGATCATTAACTAATGTGTCTTGATTTAATGTAGGTACTGTTGGAAGATGGCCGTACTTAGCCCGTTTACACAATTACTTTTCTTGGTCTAGGAAGCAAGAGAAAACATTAAAAAATATGTATTAAGGCCCATAAAACAACATGACACTGAGCCGTCAAAAATGTAATGACGGCCAAATGCAGTGTACAAAAAAAATCTTAATCCCCGATATTCTAACACAAGTCATTATTGCGGTAGATGTGTGCAAGCAGCGAATGGACCCGGGTCCATGCATGGCCTACATCCCGAAGGTGTACTTCGACGTGTCCACCGGCCAGTGCCGCGAGTTCGCGTACGGAGGCTGCTTAGGAGGCGCCAACCGCTTCTCCTCAGTCGATGAGTGCTCGCAAGTCTGCAAGTCTGAAATAGGTAAGGAGAACACCGACACATTAACACACAAACTTACAAAAAAAAAAACATCTTTATTTTATGATTAAAGGGCGTTTCAAAAACTTCGTGTTCTGGGCTTTTCATACTTATGATCCCTATTTTATTCCCTCAGCGGACGTATGCTCGCTGCCACCAGAAGGAGGCAACTGCTTCAACTACATCCCACAGTATTACTATGACACCGCGCGTGACCAGTGCCTCCAGTTCGTGTACACCGGCTGCAGTGGCAACGATAACAGGTTAATTGTGTTTTTAATATAGTCTAGTAGTAGTTCTATGTTTCATGAGATTCAGCTCTTGTTAAACTTCAATAATCCATCTATTTTATTTCAACATATTATTTTCCCAGATTTGAGACTAAGTCTGACTGTGAGTCTCGCTGCAAGCGTCCTGCTCTCACCACTACCACCCCGGCAGCTCCTCCAAAGGTTTTTATTATATTCTGGATTTTATTTTAAATAGCACTGTTTTTAAACTACTTCTGTCCGACTTGTTCATTTCTGATTTTTGGTTCATTTATTTACTATCAAAACAGCCGACTGAAGAATCAGAATGCAAGACCCCAAGCTCGTTGGAGCCGTGCGGCGCCAACGTGACGATGTTCTACTACGACTCGGAGAGGCGGCAGTGCGTGCCCGGGGACATCGGCAACTGTGGACACCCCAACACCTACCGCACCGAGGAGGAGTGCGAGAGACGGTGCGGCGCCTTCGTCGGACTAGGTGAGGAGCATCTTGACATACTAGACCAAGTAATGCAGGGAATTATCGATGCGCTCCTTGATGAACGATGAATTCGTGATCAATTATGTGTACCTGAACAATTTTTCTTCATTCCTCTATCTAAAAGATCCATGCGGTTCCCACCTGGACCCTGGTCCATGTCGTGCATCCATCCCCAAGATCTACTGGGATTCCATCACGGCCAGCTGTCAGGAGTACTCGTACGGTGGCTGTGACGGCGGACCGAACCGGTTCTCCACCGTCGACGAGTGCGAGTCGGTTTGCAAATCCCTCAGACCCCGTAAGTGCCAAAATACTAACCATAGGTGTTGGAATCTTTCTTTTAAGTTTAATTTCTTCATTTCTATTAACTCACAAGTATTTAAGCGCGGCATGCGTTTCATAACGAGCTTCCCGCGGTAGTGCTAACTGGTGTTGGGTTGTGGGGTAGCGGCCGAGTGCCTGCAGCGCGCGGACACGGGCGCGGCGTGCGGCGCGGCGCCGGCGGCGCGCTGGTACTACAGCGCCGCGCTCGGCGACTGCGTCGTGTTCGCCTACCTCGGCTGTGGCGGCAACGGCAACAACTTCCACTCCTACGCGCAATGCCTCGACTACTGCACGCCGATGCCCGATGGTACTTCTGACGCTTCACGCTGTGCACGACCGACTGCCTCGATCTAAAGCCAACTTAAAAAAATTACAGACAATATGAGGTTGCAAAAAGAAAGCGCAAATAAGATTCAAGTCAGAATCAGAAGATGATCACATGAACTAATTTGGTGGCCTTTCTACATTTGCCTACATTTACAAAAGTAAATGTTTTATTGTATCGATTATGTCGGATGCGGATGTGATTGGCAGATGAAAAATACCATGGTCCAATCAGTTCGTCCACAGTGCACATGTTACGCTACGCCGTCGTCGTCAGTGTCAAAGCCGCTTGTTGCAACATGTGACGTCATTGCTTTCGCTTCCTCAGCACCGCTTGTACACGCTTGCGTCTCTGTCTTGCACCTACACCTCTGTGCCTCTACACTTTATGATATCTTAGTATTTTTAGATTCTAAATGTGTATTAATTATTTTTTAAGAGGTGGAGAACACACGAATCTATTCTATCTTCCTGGTTTACTACCAGTGATGGTACATTCGTTGACTCTGTCGGGTTCGGTATATAGCTCATGCAAAATTTTGCAATAGTTGAGCAATCGCACGACAAAAGCTGCCCAGTTCATATGAGCAAAGCACAAAGGCATGATGCTGTATATAGCTGATAGTTATACCTACATCTAGACTTGTGTTGTAGTAAGTTGGTGTGAAGAATATAGGTGTTTCACACATTCAGCTGCCGATAATGAGCATGTAAAATAATGTAATCATCTAGTCCAAAATGTTACATTAAATGACATTTGGCTAGCTCATATATATTCGGTAGCTGACTGAGATCCGAAAATTACCGTGAATGGTGGATTCACGGTAATTTTCGGATAGGGATGGGAGGGATTAGGGCGTTGTTCCCGCTATGGTTGAAACTAGAATTTCTTCCAACAATGCCTTACTTTGGAAAAGAACACCTTCATTTATTGGCAGTTCCTCCAGTTCCATTGTTTTCCAGTGACGTACACTTTACCTTAATATTCAATGGCCGGCAATGAAGTACAGTTTATCTTAATAATTCATGGCTTGGTGTTAAGAGTACCAACTAATGAAGGTGTTCTGACCTTCGTAATTGAGGAAGAATTCTATGTTCCTGTGAGCAGAAGTTGTAATGAATGTTATATCTACAGTAGATTGCACGGCGTACCGCATGGAGTGCGACGCCCTGGACTGCAAGTTCGGAACCCTACTGTTTGAACAAGATGGCTGTCAGAGGTTTGTAGCACAATATCGAAGAAAAAGTCCCATCTGATACTAGATTGTTTATATGCAGTAACAATTACATGAAAAGATACAATTGAATACTTACTACCTCTATGTGATGAGATCAAGCCACTGATCAATCTCTTCTTTGGCTTAACGCAACGTTTAGCCTACTATTTATTGCATTGCTAGAAAAAGTATAAAGCAGACGTTATTTTAAAGAAGATCCAGTATATTGCAATAGTAACACTGTGTCTCCTTACAGATGTGTATGTAAGGAAGACCCGTGCCTCCGAGCGAACTGCTCAGCGTCAGAGCACTGCGAGGTGTACCTCAACAGGGACCCTGGCGTGCAGGGCGTGGAGTACGCTGCCAAATGCATCGCTGGTAATGTATTGTTGTGTAGAAGTTTTATATACGTTTCAATGAAATTTGTTGATACAGTGGTCTTGGTCAGTCCCCACCTTAACTTCTCTGATTTTGATACCGAACGACTGGATATGATTGTTCGATTTTGAGGCTTTTTAATTAACTTCAAAAATAGGAGGAGAGTTTTAACCGACTTCAAAAAAAAGGAGGTGGTTTCTTAATTCGACCGTATATATTTTTAACTATCTATACGACTTGAATATTTCATTCTTCGGAGTCTTTGTAAATCCAATTTAACTTGTTAATATTCTCCAGAGGAAAACGAAGTGGTCGACTGCGAGAGCGACATTGAGTACTGCTCGCGGCTGCAGTGCGAGTACGGAGTGCAGCGCACGCGCCTGCCCAACGGCTGCGAGCAGTGCTCGTGCGTGCAGGTCGAGGTGGACTGCCGCCCGCTGCAGGAGGAGTGCGACCAGCTCATCTGCAACTACGGCATCGATAAGATACCTGGCCCTGATGGATGCGAGAGGTAATGTTGTCTACTATATTTTGTCAGTGGGGGTTAGCCCTTAAATCCTCTTGGTGTGCCTGTTTTTAAGTTTTTTTTTGTATTTTACCGAAATCGTAATTTTGGTCACACCTTTGAAAAAAACAAATTTATATCGGTTGTTTTTATAAACAGTTGGACTTATTAATTCACCCTATGCAATTGTAGGTAGTAATCAATGCTTATCCTATTTTCTATTAAGTGATGAAGAGCTCACCCAGGACTAGTAAAAGAGTGTTACTTGGACCAATTGTTTACAAGCATTTGTTTGTTTTGTACAGGTGCAAGTGCAAAGACTACCCATGTGCGTCGAAATCTTGCGCCGCGGGTGAGCGCTGCGTGGTGTCGCAATACTGGGAGGCTGTCAACCAAGAGATGAAATACTCTGCTGACTGCCAGCTTAGTACGTATTATCTAATATCCTTATTGTACCTTATTATGACCACTTATCACCGTGTGAACTGATGTTACCATTGTGCAAAGCCACGTACCTATTGTGACAACGAAATTAAGTTCTAATATTTATTTCATCTACACCACCTCCAAACTTTTCTTTGCATCATTGTGACAATGAAGTATCATCGTCATTAGCTTATTCGGTATTATACAAACTCAGCGCCAGTTTTTAGCTTGATGCATCCATTTCGAACAGTTCGGTACAATGACCTATTCCTGCAGTTGTGAAGCCCGGCGCGTGTCCGATGGAGCAGACAACTACGAACGAGGTGACGTGTCGCCGCGACTGCAAGGATGATGCCGACTGCCGCGGAGTTGGCAAGTGCTGCCGGCGAGGTTGCAGCAGCGTCTGCACTGAGCCTGTCGACCAGACCAGCCCACATCCACTGCTTACCACTACCTTCGTACCAGGTCTGATGTCAAAATGTTTAGTCAAATATAGTTGCTTATCCACTTAGCCTATAACAATAAAAGTTAATAGAGATACATTCACGCGCCTCGAATGACCAGCCATTGGGGATGGTCCTTCTCACAAATTTACAAAAAGGACCACAAACTGTTAGAGACTAAACGACCATCCTCATTAAATTCAGTTGTACTACTTAAGCCTAATAAGGTCAACATTACTGAATGGATGTTTGTCGTCAGATGTGCCAGCCGCGCCACAGGCGCTGCCGGCGCCGGAGCCTCAGGTCAACGCGGCAGAGGGAGGCAAGGCGACCCTGCGCTGTCTGTTCCACGGCAACCCACCACCCAAGATCACCTGGAAATACGGAGAAGTTACCGTACGTGCCTATGATATATTTCAAGATTGCCTTTTCCAAGTTAGGTGGAGTCAGGTGGTCGCTGAAGTTATCATCTGCATAGCCTGTCCACATCCTGTTTTCTTGTACAACATTACTGCGATCTCACCTGTTTTCTGATAGGACTTAATACAATCGGATAAACAGTGGCCCAAAGCTTACCGTCTTCATATATCCCCCGTACAGAGTTCGATATTTTTTCAAATTTTAAGATATTAGGATATTCTGAAAAATTTAACAATTGCCTATAAATATCCCATCTCCAAACAGATCGACGGAAACGCCGGTCGCTACAGGCTGCAATCGGACGGAGCGCTCGAGATCGTGTCGCTATACCGCAACGATAGTGGCGTGTACATCTGTGTGGCCGACAATGGCTTAGGAGTGGCCACGCAGGAGATCTACCTGGCAGTCACTGGTGAGTGCAAGCATGAGGGTTTGGGGACTGGTGGTAGTTTCATTGAGTGCTGTGGACTCTGGTGGAAGAAGTTTAGAAGCATAAATATGTGGGATTTTTTGATAGCCTGACGCCAGTTTAAAAAGTGTTGTCATTGGTCGACAAAAGACTGCTCCAATTTTTACTGGAAAATGTTTATGTTTCTTATTAATAAAGGCTTTTTTTACTCGCCACAGTCCACAGTAATATGGATTTATCAAGCTTGGGTTTTTTGCATTTGAGAACACGATTTGCAATTTTCAAGTAGTTTGGGAAGTAGTTTAGATCATTAACTTGGGTGCCCTATTGGTCTATCTTTGTCTGAATAACACTTTTCTTATTTTCCACTAATCTGATGACCAGTGGCTGACGTGTACCTTTCCGAAGTATCTGGATTTTTATCCAGACCATTTTCCGAGTTTTTCTTTTGTTCTTTCTTTGACCCGAACCTTAGGTTTTTGTACGGACTGCATGCTTTTAAGAGCTGCTATACGACCAATGTAATGGTGAAACTTAGGGAAGTTTGTAAATGGTTTAAATTGTTGTAAAAATGTATGTTTAAAAATAAAATATTTCGATCGAATTGAAAACCACCTTTTTTGGAAAAATCGATTAATAAAAAGAAGTAAAAAGTCCTTCAATTCAGCCTTAATGGCGACTTGATTAGCCGTTATCAATTGGGCACCTTTTAACCTACTTTACCTACTGATTGTTTGCTAATCCGCCAAATATTTAAAGATGGTGAAACCAAAAACCGTGACATTAGATAAATCTTGAGGTTCAAACACGGTCATCGGTAGAACCAAAGATCTATAGACACCATCACTAGGTTAAAAGCAATTTGGATTAATATTTAGCTCTCCCAAAAACGTATCGTTAGGTAGTGTGAAACTATGAAAGCAAAAAAGAAATTTTTCCGTTCATTTAATTAAAATAATAATGATTACATACACGTGTTATTTATTTACAACTTTATAGAACATGACTAATTTACTTATCAAGTCATCAGACTTGTGTTAGCAGCTAGGTGCAGTCAGAAAGCTGTTTGTTTGTTTCTTTCTTTGTCACATTTCTTAATTAAAGATTTTGTTAAATCATAGGCCGTTTGTCCACCGCCGCCGTCAACGTCACGTCAACGAGAATTAGATTATTTCGGGCCGAATTTAAAATGACGTGACGTCGATCGTTTGTCCACCGCGACCGATATCGTTGGTTTAGTTTGTTCCAGCTGTCATGCGTGGTAGTCGTGTTTTCAAAGAAATAAAGTGATGGCTATGATAAATAGCTTCGTATCCTATAGGTACCGACTGACCTACCTATAAATAGTATGAAATTAAATCTAAAATTTAAAAAACCCTCGACACAAAAACTTCTTACAATTTAAATGTTACTGTATAAACTTTTTATTGCGAAATATCATGGTATATCCAGTAACATTTGAATTGTAAGAAGTTTCGGAGTTAAACAAGGACATCAAAAATTACCTTGTGGTGTATTATAATCGCGAAACATAAGATTACGCCTCATATTCAATGTTAACTTAGGTAAAACATGAAAAAACCATTTTATATTTGAATTTCCCGCTTCTAGTCGTCGCATTCACCTTAACATCGATTATTTAGTTCATTAACCATAAATATTTATTTAATTCATTTAAAATATCAAAAAATATAGTTTACTGGGTAATTAACAAAGAGCCAATATTTTAAAATAACTTTATTTTGTTGGTTTAT
>NWSH02000329.1:3036800-3060357 GCA_002382865.2 Heliothis virescens | reverse complement strand
TCTAGTCGTCGCATTCACCTTAACATCGATTATTTAGTTCATTAACCATAAATATTTATTTAATTCATTTAAAATATCAAAAAATATAGTTTACTGGGTAATTAACAAAGAGCCAATATTTTAAAATAACTTTATTTTGTTGGTTTATTTCTTATCGCTCTAAATCAGTATGCATGTGATGGAAAAATTATAACTGTGGGAACTCATAATAAAACGAAAGCACAAACAAAATAATAACTGAGCTCGTCTACGGTGCGACGGCGACGGCGACGGCAGTGTATGGACAAGTTCATATGTGTTTTGTATTGCCGCCACATCGGCCCGTCAAAATTTCGGGCGACGATCAAGCGATCACGCCGATCTACTCGCAAATTCGGCGGCCGGGATGACGTCGCTCGGGTGACGGATGTGCGGTGGACACGCGGCTCAAGTAATGTAATGTAAATGTATGTACCGCTACTTCGGCGCCGTCATCTCGTTCTCGGTGACGTGACGGTGACGGCGGCGGTGGACAAACGCTCTAAAGGAATTAGATCGCATTTTTTCAATCCGCGAATACTGAAAACGCGAATGAAGGAAGCGCGAATAAGGAGCTTTTACTGTAGTTAACATTATTCCTAGATGTTCATTAGATGGAATTTATTCTTCAAAACTCTATCAGACTTAGAAAAAAAAATCAGGCCTTTTGACTTCAGCTGTATAAACTACGACGATTATAAACAATCTTTCGTTTTATTTAATTATCCTCGACCAAATTCAGTAAATGTATTTATTGTACGGCAATTAGCAATAAATGAAATAAATAATACAATTAGGTAAATTGCCCCAATACCCATAGGTAAATGCAGTTGATTTTTTTTGTTACGAGACACCATAAATGCATTGTTCGGTATTTATAGAACGTTAACTACGGTTCAGTTACAGAGTCGTGTCTAATCTTTGTTTCTACTTCATTTAAAATAGGTTGAGTCGTAAAATGACATAATACAGAAATAACTGGGCCCCGGTGTCGTGTGCCGGTTCGGTCCCAGACCCTGGTCGATAGGGCCCACAATCTCATTTTTTTTTCCTCGTTTTTTTATGGTTCCAGCAACCCTAGCTTTTTGTTGTTGCTCTTTTGTTTCTTTACATTACTCCTTTTTACCAAGCAGAGTGACGCTTTTTCATCAGTGTCCGGGGCCTTACATAGTTTTCTAAGTATATTTAAGCTTCTTTCTGACCATATTTCCTCGTTCGCAGGTTCTGTTGTAAGTCGTGCGTGGAAGCCGGTCAGCTGGACCCGCGCGAGGCGGAGCTCCAGGCAGACCAGCCCTTGAAGAAGAAGTAGACGTCAGCTTCACCAAGATCTTACATAGCATATAGTAGCCAAGAGCGACCGATCGTGACCTCTAGATAGAATTTAGAATTCCCCTTTGATACTACTTAAAAAGTATTTTAGTTGCAATATTGTGTTATAAAGTGTAAAGTTTAGATAACGATGTTTGTGTTACCTCTTTTTTGCACATCGGTCGCAGCTCTGGCGGTAATATAGATAGTTTCATGTGCCATAAGTGGAATAGGTCTCGAACTCCAGCGTAGAGCCTGACGCGGTCTGCTGTGCGCATGTCCACTACACGCGGTCATACCAATAGATATAATGTAGATAGCTAATATTACTTGAAACTAACATTTTGTGTAAATATTTTAAAATGTCACAAATTCCATCTGTGATGGAACATTTTTGAGTAATTTTACAATTCTACATAGTTAGTCAGAAGAGTATAGTAAATAAATTATTTATGCAATAAGTTGTCTAATAAAGTAAATGTTTAGCTCGTAGGGTAACGCTAGGGTGGCTAGTGCTAGTTGGCAAGTCATAATAATTTGTTTAAGTGGAATCCTTTTGTAATAGTGACGATGTAAATAGATGGACAATAAAAAACGTATTAGCAAAATGTTGTTGTTTAATTACCTCATTGTCTGAATGGAATACAAAGCTGAATATCATAGACAGAGTGGTGGCGAGGCTCGTTGGATCCCAGCAATAGAACAATCAAAGCTTATGCGAACATAACTAGCTTTATAAAATACATTTACTGTTATAATATCGGGAAGATGTGAAATCAACAAAAATAAAAAGAAACATTGCGATAACATAAATTTTTATTTACATTCCGAAATTCACAATCAAATATAACAATAAACGTCCTAACGTCCAACTTACCTGTCAATGAAAGTACAGTGAGAAACACACAAGTCTACTGGTGATTTATCTATATACAACATACATTCACAAGTCGCACTCGTCACCCGCCGAGCCGCTCGAGTGCCGCCCGAGTGCCGCGCGAGTGCCGCGCGAGTGCCGCCCGAGTGCCGCCCGCGTGCCGCACGCGTGCCGCGCCGACTACTCTTATAGAGCATACAGGGATATACATATCATAATATATTCTTAGAATACAAAAAAATTAAAACAATAAGTTATATACAATCAAATTATAATTTCATGTACATGTCGCGTGTGACGTGCACGTCCGTGCAGTCGGCCCGTAGTCTACCTCTAACTATCTTACCGGGCGCCGAGGAGGCCCACTTTAGTATCACAATGCGTGTTAAACTAAACAGAGGTCCCGCTACATTCTAAAAAACTATAAAAACCGAAATGTTCTAGTACAAAATAAAAAGAAAATCTTTTTCGAAGAATAAAGAGGTTAGAAAGTTGTCGGGCGGGTGGTGGGCGCGCGGCTCAGTCGAGCACGTGCGACACGATCTTCTCCATGTCGTGGTCCAGCTGCTGCGGCGCCGGCTCCGGCGCCGCCGGCAGCCGGAACGGCTCGTCCAGCTCCGCCAGCCCCGCCGGCACCGGCAGCTTGCCCAGCTCCTCCTGCAGCTTCACGTAGTGCCGCTGCGGACAGACGCGCACGTTATGTCCTGCTGCAAGCCAGTAGACACTGCACTGCTGCAGCACCAGTACATACCTTGAGCGCCATGAGGTTGAGCTGTATGCTGCGCTGCGTGCGCTCGTCGCCGCTCTGGCTCTCGAGCTCTGTGATCCAGTTCGCCACCGTCTGCATTATCTCGTTGCGCTTTATCCAGAAGTGCGTCTGAATCACCTAAAGAATCAAAAACATAATTAAAAACAAGAAGAAAGCGTGACACATAAGCATCGTCAGATAACCAGGTGCCCAAAGAACTGACTATTACAGTTCCCGCCAAACTTTTTGTCGAAAACTCCATAACCCGTACGGTGTTACCGAAAAGGAAAGTGTATTTAGAGAACCACATCGCTTTGACATTTTTTTCAAAAAAACTTCAATCTTTCAGTTATTCATTTAAATTGTAATGGCGACACAAGCATTTAAATTGTTCCGACTGAGCACTTTGTGCTTTTTGGCTAATTTTGTGCCATTAGTACTGTTCAACTATTTTAAAAGCACAAAATTGATTCTATATACGTAATTTAGTGGTTAATTTTGTTCGGTTAGTATGGTGGTACCTCTTTGAAGCAAGGCTCGGGGTTGCGCAGATGGTCGAGCATGGCCCAGCGCACGCAGGCCTGGTAGATGTTGGAGTTGTACTCCAGCGACGCGCTCGAGCCCACGCGCGTCCCGCGGCTGCGCTCGTAGCCCGGCTCGTTGAAGTACGGCTCCGGGACCAGGATCAGCGACTGGATCGATACCAGCACCTGGGCACGTTGCAAGTCTTTGTTTAGTAGCAAAATTACAGAATACCAAAAAACAGAAACAAACATACAAGATAAAATTCTGGGTTTGAGACTCGGAGATCAAAATGTTATATATCGGCGCAGTAACTCCTAAACTGTGCCTATAGACTCGAGGAAACAAATATCCACTATTTTACCCCTATTCACACCTCATTTGAAGTGTAATCTATACTAATATTATAAAGAGGAAAACTTTGTTTGTTTGTTTGTTTGGTTGTAATGAATAGGCTCAAAAACTACTGGACCGATTTTAAAAATCTTTCACCATTCGAAAGCTACATTATCCACGAGTGACATAGGCTATATTTTATCCGGGTACGGGGAGTAATTCCCGCGGGATGCGAGTGAAACCGCGGGAAAACGGCTAGTTTTTCATAAAATCAAACTAAAACACGTCTAACCCACAGTAGATTGAAAACTACGAAAGCAAAAATCACATTTCTATGCAAGCACTCTCGGAAATCCATATTTAAAACCATAGAACAAAGCCAAACCTGTAGAAAGCTAGAAGTATGCGCGTTCCACTTCTCCTCGGGGCGGCCGTGCCAGGTGTTGAGCACGGACAGGCACACCTTGCCGTCGTTGTACAGGTTGGGGTTGAAGCGCACCGAGTGCCGCCCCGTCGTCTCCAGGTTGATGAGCATCGGCACCGCCGGGTACTCCGCCGGGAAGTACACGTCCAGCACGAAGCAACCGTTCGCGTACGGCGTGTCCGATGGACCCGTTATTAGGACCTGGAAGATATCACGATGGTAAAGTAATCAAAGTCAAAGGCTTTTATTTCGATTAGACCTATTATAGGTTCCACACATCAACATCAAACATCAGGTCTCAAAAATCAAATTCCAAGATCATATAAACCTTCATAACATCGAGCCTGTCGGCATCGGTCCTGACGAAGACGGAGGAGGAGTAGGAGAGCGGCAGGGAGGTGGCCAGCGTGGCGGCCTCCTGCGCGAGGCGCTTCATGCGCTCGACCATATAAACTGCTGAACCCACCTTCATAACATCGAGCCTGTCGGCATCGGTCCTGACGAAGACGGAGGAGGAGTAGGAGAGCGGCAGGGAGGTGGCCAGCGTGGCGGCCTCCTGCGCGAGGCGCTTCATGCGCTCGACCATATAAACTGCTGAACCCACCTTCATAACATCGAGCCTGTCGGCATCGGTCCTGACGAAGACGGAGGAGGAGTAGGAGAGCGGCAGGGAGGTGGCCAGCGTGGCGGCCTCCTGCGCGAGGCGCTTCATGCGCTCGACCATATAAACTGCTGAACCCACCTTCATAACATCGAGCCTGTCGGCATCGGTCCTGACGAAGACGGAGGAGGAGTAGGAGAGCGGCAGGGAGGTGGCCAGCGTGGCGGCCTCCTGCGCGAGGCGCTTCATGCGCTCGACCATATAAACTGCTGAACCCACCTTCATAACATCGAGCCTGTCGGCATCGGTCCTGACGAAGACGGAGGAGGAGTAGGAGAGCGGCAGGGAGGTGGCCAGCGTGGCGGCCTCCTGCGCGAGGCGCTTCATGCGCTCGACCATATAAACTGCTGAACCCACCTTCATAACATCGAGCCTGTCGGCATCGGTCCTGACGAAGACGGAGGAGGAGTAGGAGAGCGGCAGGGAGGTGGCCAGCGTGGCGGCCTCCTGCGCGAGGCGCTTCATGCGCTCGACCATATAAACTGCTGAACCCACCTTCATAACATCGAGCCTGTCGGCATCGGTCCTGACGAAGACGGAGGAGGAGTAGGAGAGCGGCAGGGAGGTGGCCAGCGTGGCGGCCTCCTGCGCGAGGCGCTTCATGCGCTCGACCATATAAACTGCTGAACCCACCTTCATAACATCGAGCCTGTCGGCATCGGTCCTGACGAAGACGGAGGAGGAGTAGGAGAGCGGCAGGGAGGTGGCCAGCGTGGCGGCCTCCTGCGCGAGGCGCTTCATGCGCTCGACCATATAAACTGCTGAACCCACCTTCATAACATCGAGCCTGTCGGCATCGGTCCTGACGAAGACGGAGGAGGAGTAGGAGAGCGGCAGGGAGGTGGCCAGCGTGGCGGCCTCCTGCGCGAGGCGCTTCATGCGCTCGACCATATAAACTGCTGAACCCACCTTCATAACATCGAGCCTGTCGGCATCGGTCCTGACGAAGACGGAGGAGGAGTAGGAGAGCGGCAGGGAGGTGGCCAGCGTGGCGGCCTCCTGCGCGAGGCGCTTCATGCGCTCGACCATATAAACTGCTGAACCCACCTTCATAACATCGAGCCTGTCGGCATCGGTCCTGACGAAGACGGAGGAGGAGTAGGAGAGCGGCAGGGAGGTGGCCAGCGTGGCGGCCTCCTGCGCGAGGCGCTTCATGCGCTCGACCATATAAACTGCTGAACCCACCTTCATAACATCGAGCCTGTCGGCATCGGTCCTGACGAAGACGGAGGAGGAGTAGGAGAGCGGCAGGGAGGTGGCCAGCGTGGCGGCCTCCTGCGCGAGGCGCTTCATGCGCTCGACCATATAAACTGCTGAACCCACCTTCATAACATCGAGCCTGTCGGCATCGGTCCTGACGAAGACGGAGGAGGAGTAGGAGAGCGGCAGGGAGGTGGCCAGCGTGGCGGCCTCCTGCGCGAGGCGCTTCATGCGCTCGACCATATAAACTGCTGAACCCACCTTCATAACATCGAGCCTGTCGGCATCGGTCCTGACGAAGACGGAGGAGGAGTAGGAGAGCGGCAGGGAGGTGGCCAGCGTGGCGGCCTCCTGCGCGAGGCGCTTCATGCGCTCGACCATATAAACTGCTGAACCCACCTTCATAACATCGAGCCTGTCGGCATCGGTCCTGACGAAGACGGAGGAGGAGTAGGAGAGCGGCAGGGAGGTGGCCAGCGTGGCGGCCTCCTGCGCGAGGCGCTTCATGCGCTCGACCATATAAACTGCTGAACCCACCTTCATAACATCGAGCCTGTCGGCATCGGTCCTGACGAAGACGGAGGAGGAGTAGGAGAGCGGCAGGGAGGTGGCCAGCGTGGCGGCCTCCTGCGCGAGGCGCTTCATGCGCTCGACCATATAAACTGCTGAACCCACCTTCATAACATCGAGCCTGTCGGCATCGGTCCTGACGAAGACGGAGGAGGAGTAGGAGAGCGGCAGGGAGGTGGCCAGCGTGGCGGCCTCCTGCGCGAGGCGCTTCATGCGCTCGACCATATAAACTGCTGAACCCACCTTCATAACATCGAGCCTGTCGGCATCGGTCCTGACGAAGACGGAGGAGGAGTAGGAGAGCGGCAGGGAGGTGGCCAGCGTGGCGGCCTCCTGCGCGAGGCGCTTCATGCGCTCGACCATATAAACTGCTGAACCCACCTTCATAACATCGAGCCTGTCGGCATCGGTCCTGACGAAGACGGAGGAGGAGTAGGAGAGCGGCAGGGAGGTGGCCAGCGTGGCGGCCTCCTGCGCGAGGCGCTTCATGCGCTCGACCATATAAACTGCTGAACCCACCTTCATAACATCGAGCCTGTCGGCATCGGTCCTGACGAAGACGGAGGAGGAGTAGGAGAGCGGCAGGGAGGTGGCCAGCGTGGCGGCCTCCTGCGCGAGGCGCTTCATGCGCTCGACCATATAAACTGCTGAACCCACCTTCATAACATCGAGCCTGTCGGCATCGGTCCTGACGAAGACGGAGGAGGAGTAGGAGAGCGGCAGGGAGGTGGCCAGCGTGGCGGCCTCCTGCGCGAGGCGCTTCATGCGCTCGACCATATAAACTGCTGAACCCACCTTCATAACATCGAGCCTGTCGGCATCGGTCCTGACGAAGACGGAGGAGGAGTAGGAGAGCGGCAGGGAGGTGGCCAGCGTGGCGGCCTCCTGCGCGAGGCGCTTCATGCGCTCGACCATATAAACTGCTGAACCCACCTTCATAACATCGAGCCTGTCGGCATCGGTCCTGACGAAGACGGAGGAGGAGTAGGAGAGCGGCAGGGAGGTGGCCAGCGTGGCGGCCTCCTGCGCGAGGCGCTTCATGCGCTCGACCATATAAACTGCTGAACCCACCTTCATAACATCGAGCCTGTCGGCATCGGTCCTGACGAAGACGGAGGAGGAGTAGGAGAGCGGCAGGGAGGTGGCCAGCGTGGCGGCCTCCTGCGCGAGGCGCTTCATGCGCTCGACCATATAAACTGCTGAACCCACCTTCATAACATCGAGCCTGTCGGCATCGGTCCTGACGAAGACGGAGGAGGAGTAGGAGAGCGGCAGGGAGGTGGCCAGCGTGGCGGCCTCCTGCGCGAGGCGCTTCATGCGCTCGACCATATAAACTGCTGAACCCACCTTCATAACATCGAGCCTGTCGGCATCGGTCCTGACGAAGACGGAGGAGGAGTAGGAGAGCGGCAGGGAGGTGGCCAGCGTGGCGGCCTCCTGCGCGAGGCGCTTCATGCGCTCGACCATATAAACTGCTGAACCCACCTTCATAACATCGAGCCTGTCGGCATCGGTCCTGACGAAGACGGAGGAGGAGTAGGAGAGCGGCAGGGAGGTGGCCAGCGTGGCGGCCTCCTGCGCGAGGCGCTTCATGCGCGCGGGGTGGGCGCGCTCGCCGGCGGCGCGCACGAGCCCCTCGAAGTGGTACGGCACCAGGAACCGGAACCCGCTCTCCGCGCACTCCGCTATCATCTCGAACGTTTCTGGACGACAAATTTGTCATGGGAAATTTAGTAAAAGAAGACACGAATTAGGAAAAATCTAACTTTAAATATGATTACGGTGTGTTCTTACCGAACTGCATGGTGCGCATGAGGTCGATGTACCGCGCCTCGCGCGACGCGCCGCTCAGCGGCTGCGGCACGCCGCTACTGCGACCCGACTCCGACTCGTTCTCCGACCGACACATCAGGGCTGACGTCGCCTAAGAGTTACAAAAATAAATTATATTGTATTTTGAAGCAAACTTCTGGAGAAAAAGGAATACTTTCTATTAAAACTACCCCTGAATGAAAAGAAATAGAGTTCAAGCCAAACTTTTTGTCGTCACAGAACATTGCGCACAGTGGCGGCGCTAGACCAAAAGTGGACGTCGGCAACATCAAATTCGCGAGGCCCAAGTGCGGATCCAGCTTTTGTGCCATATCAGATCAAGAACCAATTCAAAAATTCAAATTTTATTTTGATCATGTACGTGCTTCATAAAAGCAAACAAATATATGTGTAGAAAAATATATTAAGAGAGATTTATTTCAGCTCGACGTAAACATCATAAAGAAAAGGGTACGAGTGGAGCAAGCGCGATTTCTTTTGACAGTTTTAGGTCAAGTCACAAAAATGTAGCATACCTACTAATATTGTAAAGCTGAACTTGCCACCATTTGTTTTATTTAATTTGTGCAGGCATAAAGCAAGAAAAAACACAGGCAATACGTAATGTGAATATGCGAGCGAAGCGAGCGTGAAAATTTTACCAGTCGAGGAACATAGGAAAAAATGCAGGTAGAAAGAAAATGGTGCGGGATTTTTTTCAAAGTCTAAGTCAAATTGTTTATTTCCGCGAGGCCCCCTCAGGCGCGAGGCGGGCGGCGGTCGCAGACGCCTAGTGCCGCCACTGATTGCGCACACGCATGCGCGTGTAACTCGCGTATCTGTTCGGAATTTTGTTGCGGACCGACTTCGAATTTTGTGAAAACTTTATCTACGCAACGCGAATGCAATAATTTCATTCATTGTGTAGAGTTGTAAGTTTTTTAGAAAAAATAAATATATATATATCGGCCGAATAGGCTTCCTTTTTGTTGAAGTCTATTAAAAAACGACCAGACGCATTTTATGAGCAAAGGCTATGTTGCTAGATTTAACTTTAACGCTAATGAGGTTAAGTTTCAGTTAAAGTTGAATCGAGCAACTTAGCCTAAAAGTAGTAATATGAGAAAAAGTAACGAAATCATGTAGGAATTGTATTAAATATTTGAACTTACTTGTATGTCGGCGATGAGCGCGGCGAGTCCCTCGTCCTCTTCTGACAATTCTGAATTACTTGAAGTACTAAATCTTTGGCTATATGTCATTTTTCCGAATATATTCTTCTTGCTCATCCTGGAATATAGAGGACAGGTTTAATGCAAGTCACGTATTGCTAAAAACAGCTCGGCCCTTGTTGAGCGATCCTGAACATACGCATACGAGGACCATATGCATCATTTGAGATCATGGACCATACGAGCAGCATGACACGGGACAGCAACACTCAAGTTGTTAGTTGCAAGCTCGCTATCACCCCATATGAGATACGATTTAAGGGTCAAATACAAATGACAAGTTAATCGCTGGGCTGGAGCTGCACCGTACTGTGCCGGTCATGCCTCGATCTTAAAGCCAAAAAGTCGCGACGTTATTTCACGCCGTGAATGCCGCGATCCACGCGTGAACTGTGTCTACGTGTTTGCAAATTGTCAGTCTTGTTCTTGACTATTGACGAAGACAACTGCTGCTGTGTCACTGCTTGCTATAATTACCTTTGTGTTAAAGATAAGAAGCGGATATAATAAGAAGCTACTGTGGAAAAATTCGCGTGTAGATGCATTCACGTTCGCGCACTACAAACCCTTACAAAAAACTGACATTGGTCGGGGAAAGGCCAGAAACGCGAACGCGAAGGCAAGTACCACATCGACACTTGTGATTCGGAGTGCTCGCGGGCTTTCGCAGCCGTTCGCGCCGTAAGTGTAGAGCCGGCTTTACACACACACACGCACAAGTCTTTTATGTTAGTAGCTGTTATTATTTGGAGTTTTTGTTTCAGTAGGATGTACCTGAGCTTGGTGGCGTAGGAGTTGGTGGTGCGGCTCATGAGCGCCAGCAGTCGCGGCAGCGGGCGCAGCGCCGGCGTCAGGCGCCGCGCCGACAGCGCGTGCAGCGCGCGCGCGCACCGCAGCACGTGCACGTACAGCGGGATGTGCCGCGACATGTCCAGCACTGCAATATATGCCTATGTCAATATGGCATGAAAACAACAAGAATTCATCGCCTTTCGCCATTCGACACCGCGCTACTACACTGTAGATACGAGTCGCGCGAAGCCCGCCGCCACGCCGCCACAGCGAGCTTTACCGTTTGTAAGCGGCCGGTAATGGTATGAATCAAACAGAGGAATGCGCGGCGGCGGGCACGTGCATTCAAGTACGTTGACCAATCGGAGTCATTCAATAGCAAATGTCATCACGTTAAGTAAGGATTTTACAAACTAGAAAAATTTTGATTTAAAATAGAATCAGACTTTCAAAACGCTACGAATACGCCTAGAAAATAATCAATAAGTCCAGTAGCGCTCACGTGCACGCTTAACACAACGCCCCGCTGCACGCGTCGCAGTTAAGAATTTAAGTGTTACAACTAGCGCGCTTGCTGCCGGCGTTCGAATACTTTATCCCACACGTTGTTAAGTTGAGATGTGCACCAAAAATCCGCGTAAACTATACAGATTTTTATAGTCTGACCGGTTTTTGGTACACTTGACTATTGCAGTCTAGTCTAGAAATTCTTCGCACAAGTCCGCATATGTGTTTTTATTTATTTATTTTTATTTCTAAGACAGGGGTTACACGATCAGTCAGGCGTCAGTCAATTCCATCAGTCTGGTCCAGAATAATGGGAAAATGATCGTGTAACCGGTTGATTGACGGACTTATGGTCCAAAATGTACCGTGTTTTTTGTCCGTCAGTCATTCGTCAGTCTTTCGTCAGTCTGAGACTGATGCCAGAATGACGCCAGACTGATCGTGTAACCCCTGTCTTAAGCAGAACTTACCGGAATCGTTCCTAAGATATGAGCAGATGGCAGGCACGAGCGAGCTGTTGGCGACGAGGTCGATGAACTCTGGCGGCAGGTCGTGCGCCTCCGCCGCCTCCGCCGCCCGCGCGCCGCACTGCGCCGCGCCCTCCTCCGGCGGCCACTTCTCGCCCGGGTTCATGTATGACGCTAATACCTGGGTGAATATGGAGAGTAAGAAGTTTGAGGCGTCAATAGTGACATTTTATTAGACAGATTGTAAATTGAAGCAAGGAAATGTTGAATTATAAAATCTGTCAAACAAATCCTTAGCTAGTTTTCGTCGGTCCTTATGCAGAGATTCCACCAATACTGTTTGCTGACAAAAAATGTGTATGTATGTCATATGTTGTAATTTCGGAGACAGTTTAGAAAAAATCTAACGTGATTTGATACCGTTGGTACAAATAGAGTAGAAGGAACATTACTGTGCATCACAGTGCTCTACACCGGTGTACCAATCTTGCCTTTAGTTATCGACATATCTCATAAGAAACATCGTCATTTGTCAATTTCATACGAAAAACACTCTCGAAAACTTAGAACTCCTTTTCCTTTCAGAACTTAGTTTCTTTCAATCCTATAGAACCCTGGTTAGCTTAAGGTAGCCTTACTGACCTGCAGCAGCACAGTGACATGTTCCTCCTCAGTCCTCTGTCGGACGAGCGCCTGCTCCACGTTCCACGACTGCTGCGTGGAGCCGGTGCCGAAGCCCGTGCCCTTCGCCCAGTACAGCTGGCTCTTCTCCTCAGACTTGCCTGTTGAGCCGTTCGAACCTTGGCTGTTCTGTGAACGAGGAATAGATATTTTATGTGCATGCCCAGTGTGGTGAATATGGGTAAATCCCCCACCTTGGGGGAGGTCTTTATCCAGCAGTGGACGTTTTTAAGCAGTGATGGAGTCTATGTTGTACCACTGGAATTTCCCCTAGGCATTTAGGGAACTTTTACATGCTATAAGTGTTGGGTCAACGTACCCGCTTCAAACGTCACTACGGGAAGTGGACTAAAGACTTTAAAGTCGTAGTTCAGCAGTCCGAAGCGCGCTGCGTCGTGTCGAGTCTAAAACCTAAATGTTGCCTACGCGCATAGAGAGGATCGTATCTTTCTTTAAAGAAGGAACTTTTCAATTTGGTTGTATTTTTATGTGATTTAATTTACTATTGTACTTTCTCTACCTAATATTTCGAGAGTCGACAAAATAATATTCATGTGAAAATACTCACATCATTAGAATTAGGCTTATGATGCGTGAAGACAGCGAGACAGGCCAGCAGCAGCCTGACAGCGCCGCGCTGCAGCAGCGCTCGGCGCAGCGCGCGGCCGTCGTCCGTGTTGCGCGGCGCGCGCTCCAGCAGGCGCGCCACCACGCTGAACGGCAGCGTGCCCAGCGACCCCGCGCCGCCAGACCGGCCCTCGCCTACTGCGATGCTGCCTGAGGAGGGGGAAATAAGGTGCGGTTGTAGTAGGAAGATTTTTCTATTTCTCTAGCAGTATGAATAACGACCTTGATTATTGAATTAGCCGCTCACGCGCATAAGCCCGTACGCTTATTCGTAAATGTGTCGTCATTCCAGTAAGGCTAGTTTTCCAATCACGCTGACCGTCAGTTTGCCTGGACATTATAAGTGATAGCATTCAAATCTATTCGGATGTGCTGACCACCAGCACTCATCACAATAACGATCTATCATATCATTCAGCAATGGAGCTAATTTTAAGTATCAACGGGTAGCACTACCTCCGGGAGGGGTATGACCTCATGCGCTTAATTTTGTTCTTGGAACTTAGTTGTGGGCCATCATTAGATTTTCTGACCGTCATAACCGAAAATATTGGCAACTAGCTTCCTCTTGCTATTTAACCCGCGTTCCGAGGGAACTACTTTCCACATCAGGACAAAAAGTAACCTATATGAAATTCTAATATGTAAGCTATATTACTGCAAAGTTTAATCAAAATCCGCCAAGTAGTTTTTGCGTGAAAGAGTGACAAACATACACAAAAATTTTCACAATTATAATATTAGTAAGAAGAAGTCTATACATACGTCCATCCTCATCATGTGTAACACCTAACAGCAGGCGGAGCAGATGGCAGGCGCGGGCGCCCTCGTCCAGCAGCGCGTCGGCGTAGCCGGGCAGCTTGAGCAGCAGGCCCAGCGCCAGCAGCGCGTGCGCCGGCACGCCCGTGCAGCCGCCCTCCTCCAGCCCGGGGCCGGCGCTGCTCACGCCCAGCTCCACCACCTCCTGCAGGTAGTACGGACACTATCAATATACATACAACTGTCCTTTTACTTAGCTCATTGGAAGCGGGNGCAGAACTTACCGGAATCGTTCCTAAGATATGAGCAGATGGCAGGCACGAGCGAGCTGTTGGCGACGAGGTCGATGAACTCTGGCGGCAGGTCGTGCGCCTCCGCCGCCTCCGCCGCCCGCGCGCCGCACTGCGCCGCGCCCTCCTCCGGCGGCCACTTCTCGCCCGGGTTCATGTATGACGCTAATACCTGGGTGAATATGGAGAGTAAGAAGTTTGAGGCGTCAATAGTGACATTTTATTAGACAGATTGTAAATTGAAGCAAGGAAATGTTGAATTATAAAATCTGTCAAACAAATCCTTAGCTAGTTTTCGTCGGTCCTTATGCAGAGATTCCACCAATACTGTTTGCTGACAAAAAATGTGTATGTATGTCATATGTTGTAATTTCGGAGACAGTTTAGAAAAAATCTAACGTGATTTGATACCGTTGGTACAAATAGAGTAGAAGGAACATTACTGTGCATCACAGTGCTCTACACCGGTGTACCAATCTTGCCTTTAGTTATCGACATATCTCATAAGAAACATCGTCATTTGTCAATTTCATACGAAAAACACTCTCGAAAACTTAGAACTCCTTTTCCTTTCAGAACTTAGTTTCTTTCAATCCTATAGAACCCTGGTTAGCTTAAGGTAGCCTTACTGACCTGCAGCAGCACAGTGACATGTTCCTCCTCAGTCCTCTGTCGGACGAGCGCCTGCTCCACGTTCCACGACTGCTGCGTGGAGCCGGTGCCGAAGCCCGTGCCCTTCGCCCAGTACAGCTGGCTCTTCTCCTCAGACTTGCCTGTTGAGCCGTTCGAACCTTGGCTGTTCTGTGAACGAGGAATAGATATTTTATGTGCATGCCCAGTGTGGTGAATATGGGTAAATCCCCCACCTTGGGGGAGGTCTTTATCCAGCAGTGGACGTTTTTAAGCAGTGATGGAGTCTATGTTGTACCACTGGAATTTCCCCTAGGCATTTAGGGAACTTTTACATGCTATAAGTGTTGGGTCAACGTACCCGCTTCAAACGTCACTACGGGAAGTGGACTAAAGACTTTAAAGTCGTAGTTCAGCAGTCCGAAGCGCGCTGCGTCGTGTCGAGTCTAAAACCTAAATGTTGCCTACGCGCATAGAGAGGATCGTATCTTTCTTTAAAGAAGGAACTTTTCAATTTGGTTGTATTTTTATGTGATTTAATTTACTATTGTACTTTCTCTACCTAATATTTCGAGAGTCGACAAAATAATATTCATGTGAAAATACTCACATCATTAGAATTAGGCTTATGATGCGTGAAGACAGCGAGACAGGCCAGCAGCAGCCTGACAGCGCCGCGCTGCAGCAGCGCTCGGCGCAGCGCGCGGCCGTCGTCCGTGTTGCGCGGCGCGCGCTCCAGCAGGCGCGCCACCACGCTGAACGGCAGCGTGCCCAGCGACCCCGCGCCGCCAGACCGGCCCTCGCCTACTGCGATGCTGCCTGAGGAGGGGGAAATAAGGTGCGGTTGTAGTAGGAAGATTTTTCTATTTCTCTAGCAGTATGAATAACGACCTTGATTATTGAATTAGCCGCTCACGCGCATAAGCCCGTACGCTTATTCGTAAATGTGTCGTCATTCCAGTAAGGCTAGTTTTCCAATCACGCTGACCGTCAGTTTGCCTGGACATTATAAGTGATAGCATTCAAATCTATTCGGATGTGCTGACCACCAGCACTCATCACAATAACGATCTATCATATCATTCAGCAATGGAGCTAATTTTAAGTATCAACGGGTAGCACTACCTCCGGGAGGGGTATGACCTCATGCGCTTAATTTTGTTCTTGGAACTTAGTTGTGGGCCATCATTAGATTTTCTGACCGTCATAACCGAAAATATTGGCAACTAGCTTCCTCTTGCTATTTAACCCGCGTTCCGAGGGAACTACTTTCCACATCAGGACAAAAAGTAACCTATATGAAATTCTAATATGTAAGCTATATTACTGCAAAGTTTAATCAAAATCCGCCAAGTAGTTTTTGCGTGAAAGAGTGACAAACATACACAAAAATTTTCACAATTATAATATTAGTAAGAAGAAGTCTATACATACGTCCATCCTCATCATGTGTAACACCTAACAGCAGGCGGAGCAGATGGCAGGCGCGGGCGCCCTCGTCCAGCAGCGCGTCGGCGTAGCCGGGCAGCTTGAGCAGCAGGCCCAGCGCCAGCAGCGCGTGCGCCGGCACGCCCGTGCAGCCGCCCTCCTCCAGCCCGGGGCCGGCGCTGCTCACGCCCAGCTCCACCACCTCCTGCAGGTAGTACGGACACTATCAATATACATACAACTGTCCTTTTACTTAGCTCATTGGAAGCGGGAGGGGTGGTAGTTAGTTGCTGGTGGATAGTGTGGTTTTATTGTTAGTTATATTGCAAGCCAGTTTCATAGGAACTATCCAGATAGTTCTAAATAGGTATCTGACAAATAGTAAAATATAAAATGTTGCATGCCATAAAAAATTTTTTTTTTCCATAGCATGATCCGTGAGATGGCTGCCTAGAAATCTATTTGGAAACTATGAAACTTGTCATGAGTCTTTTGTCATTTTGTTAGAGCATTCAACAAAGCCTCAGGCTCCGACAGAAAATATTAATTTGTATCTATATTATAATTATAATAAAGTTTACCTTGTTATCCGTGAACTATGAAATGGACTACACATGAGCGTTAACATAGCAGTAACTAAGCAACCCACACCATGCACCATTTTCAATGGAATAGGTAATGCAATTTGAAACCATTAAAACTTTGTTAAATTAAAAACTTTGGTATCTTATTATCCATTAATTCCCTTTTCTAGAGATAAGATTTCGACAAAGCCATGTTAACAATTGAAGGGTACAGGGGAAAAACATGCTATGTCACATTTTTATGTTTTTTAAACTGACAATGCCATTATGAAGTATAAATTCGGTAGAACGAAACGCTAAAACACACTTTGCAGTAACATGCATAGTCACGGAGTAATATTCATAGTAAAATATTGATACAGTGCAGTAACAAGCAATGTCCAACTCGTACAGGAGAAAAATAAGCATTGTCCGTCGTTGTTAGTTTGTTATCTCGACCCATAAGAGAAATCAGGGTTGAAAAGGATCATTCAAGGTTGATTTTTCACAGAGAACATTACAATTCCTCTTGGACGTCATCTATTCTCATGGCACCTAAAAAAAAGTTGAAATGCCATAATGACTCTCATACTGCAGATGAGTTTGTACTGCCAGATCAATCTTATGAAGACAGTCTTCCAGTTTCAAAGGCAAAATTTATGGATATCCAGGCCTTGTCAAAGTTTTGTGGACCAAAAGCTAAGCAATACTTCTCACAGATAAAATATAATGATACTTAAACAATAAATATTTCATGGACATTGCATATTATTTGCCTTTATTTTCTGACTTTGATCTGTTTTCCTGTGCTAACTCAATAAACATAAGAACAAAATGGTTTTTTTCTACTATACAACAGAAACAAATATATTTTCTTTATAAATAAATATATTTTCCTTCTATTTGAAACTTTAGTGTACCTTTTTTCAAGGATCAAAAGATTAATTTAGCAATTTCTCAGTTCATTGTCTTTGTGACATTGCATGTTTTTCCCCTGTGCCCTTCAATTTCAAATACCTATCTCTATGAGCAAATCGACATATCGATAAGTAATTGAAATCTGCCATTAGAAAACGTCACTACGAATTTAGAATAATAAGGATGAAACGAAAACTAATCAAAAGTACCAATTCTTTATAAAGAAATGATTTTTTATAAAATCCCTAAAATTGCATTACCCACACCATCATTCATGAGTGTTATACAAAGTGTAGAGTGTTACCTCGTAAGGATCGTCGAGCTTGACCCAGTCGAGGTCGTGGTGGTGGTGCACGAGCGCGGGCGGGTCGGGGGGCGGCGCGTGTGGGCGGGGCAGGCGGGCGGCCACCAGCGCCAGCCCGCCCACCGCGCCGAACCAGCGCAGCACGGCCGACCCGCCCGCCGCAGCGTTCGTACTGCTCGAGTTTGTGTTCGTGCTTGTGTTCGCACCCTCCCATGTTGGGCCCGTCCACGCTTCTGTGGGTAGATAGTAAGGTGATTAGAAAGTTTCTGGGGCGTTCAGAAGCATAATAAGCAAATAAAGAGTTGTAATGTTGTGATGAATGAGGAATGAATATTTGTGTTCATGTTGTGATGTCTTGGACAGATACAGAGGTAGGGGTCAACGGATAAAACGGTTAATGAAATGTGAGACAACATGGCTGAAAAGAATGTCACTTGTAAGATGACGTCAGACTTTCAGACTTGAAATAAAATTAGGATAAGGGCTGAAGGATGACGTGTCATAATAACACAGGGAAAAAATGCTCAAGAATAGATCTTCTCTGCATGTATTTGGAATTTATTCTAAAGTTTTTTTAATAAAAATAATTCATTCATTGACTAAATATTTGATGAGCACTAAAATCTTTTACTTTAGTAATGTTATTGAAGCCATACCTCCGTTAGTGTTGAGATGCAGCGTGAGCGCGAGATGCGGGCCGAAGACGTGCGGCACGGCGGCCGTCAGCTGCGCCAGCGTCGTGCTCGGCGGGATGAAGCCCTCCAGCCCCGGCACTTGCACGCGGATCGACGTCTCTATTAGATCTGTACAAAACATAAACATAATCCTTACTTATAATATTATAAATCGGAAAGTGAGTTTGTTTGTTTGTTCCGCTTTCACGCCGTAACTACTGAACCGATTGCTTTGAAATTTTGCAGACGTAAAGTAAGAAGTCCGGATTAAATAATAGGGTACTTTTTATCCCGAAAAAAATAGATATTCCCGAGGGAAAACAAAAATATTGTTTGCTTGATGGATGGATTGTAGATGGCGCTGTGTGTCGAACCGAATTCCACGCGGGCGAAGCCGCGGGCGGAAAGCTAGTAATATATAAGAACTTTTTAGTAATAAAATCTCAAAAGGTAGAGAAACGCGGCGTCACTGACTTTTGGTCTCTAGAGTCCTGGGTTTTACTGTTTCGTATGCAGCTCGTGTACTCTAAAATAATTATGTAGGTGTAATTCTCAACTACTTGATACTTGGACAGTAACCGTTATTACATCTTCTTAGAATACCACAAACGGAATTGATGAAATTGTGAACACCGGAGCTAAGATAATAAGTATACCTCACCACAATAAGAAAAAATACGATTCTTTCCACAAAACTAACAAAACAAACTCACCATCAGTAACAGACAGCACAGACGCATCATTACTCGTTTTAGTCTGCCTCTTCTTATTATTTGCTTGTTTGAGAGACGTATTCTTGACGTCTTTGACGCGCTTGTCCTTGGAGGCGCTAGCGGCGGCCAGGCTGAGCTCCCAGGCCTCCGCCACCGTGGTGATGGCCGTGTCGGACGCGCTGCGGAGTACGGAGCTGCCGCCAGGAGTTGGAGACGTGTTCATGCAGACCTTTGCCGTGTCTTCCATTATTGGCACTGGGGAAGGAGAGGTTAAGTTACAAGATTTTAAATACATATAGATCAGGAAAGCTTCTAGTCCATGCTAGTCAGTCCCTGTGTGAGATAAGCCGTAAAATCTGCGCATGTATGATTCGATAAAATTGGTAGTTTTAAGTGGTAAGACTCCAGCACACCTCTTCCCCCATCTTCAAGCTGATTGTGTGTTGATTCCGTTAGCATTTTCCTCGTAAAAAAGTAAAATCAATGTGATCTACATTTTTTTTTGGCTTGAAGACAGCAACAGACTGGTTAAAATTGAAGATAAATCTTTTCCTTCCAAAAAAATAAATATTATGATAGTTATACTGACTAGGCGGGCGGTGGTCAGCCAGCAGCGCACGTACAGTGCTGCACAGCGGTAGCGGCAGCACGGCGTGGCCCAAGCAGGCGGGGTGGGCGGCGCCGGCGCCGGCCCCGCCCCCCTCCGCCCAGCGCAGCGACACCCACACGCGCTCCGGCGACAGCACCAGCCGCAGGATCAGCGCACGCGTGAACCCAGAGATACCCTCTGCGAATGGACATTCGGAAATATTATTATTCACCAACATTCATAATTACATCCTTATCATCAACATATGACATAGCCATAAATAGTCTAATGTCCGTTTTCATCACTAGCCAGTGACATAGTAGTAGTAATTTTGGTTTTGGAGACACTTAAATTTTAAGAACTATTGTGAAAACGGGCACACATGTGTAAGCACATCGCTGCTTAGATTCAAAGGACTACAAATAAAAAAAAAACAACATGGTCACCCTCTATAACCCAGTAGCCCTTTAACCCTTATTAGGCCATATCACACTAGCGGTTTGCGAGCAGGGCATAACGAACACGCCGCGTTAATTTAACACGCGACGAAAACTCGCTGCACAGCTGCTCGCAAACCATAGCAAGGATCCTACCATGAAAGCCCAACTGATTTCCTAACCGACCTCGACTGTAATTGAGCTAAAAGCCATATAAAACCAAACAATGAACTCACCGGTGCTCTGCATGGACTCCAATATGCTGTGCAACGTTGACGCGAATAGCTTCTGGTTGGCGGGGTGACATACTGTGAGCTCGGCGAATAGACGAATCGTGCTCTCCTCTAATTGCGCATACTGAGCGTCTTCCTGCCAGGTACTGCTGAAAACATGCATTAAAGATGTGTTAGGGTTCATGTCAGGGGACCTAAGTAAACTTCAGATCTTAAAAAATGAAAAAGTCAAAGGAAAAAGAAACTGCAGAGGAATAAGCACGACGGCAACCGAGCGTCATGTAAATTGCATTCACACTATGGGTAATTTCAATTCACAGAGAAGTTACTTTATTCTAAAAGCACCCCTTATGGATGCGTTACCTACCGTACCGTTTTTTGTAATACCATAATAAATGCTACTTTGCCTTAATTGGTATCGTTTTTATTTCAATCTAAAGTCCTATTTTAAAAAATGTATCTACCTATAATGGGGTCTAGGATGACACAGCAGAGTCAGCAGCGGCTTCCAGAACGTGTTCCCAGGTCCTCCGAGCCAGTCCTTGAGCCTCTTGGACCAGCAGACGGCGCGGGCCCACTCCACGAGCTGGTACACACTCTTCATGGAAGGCAGGTCGGACTTGGGTTGGGAGTCCTTGTCCGGGTCTGTCATTTGCACGTCTTCTACTGAACCGTGTTGGGTTTTGATTGACTCTAGTTTTGCTTCGCTGAAGTCTGGAATAGATGAGGTTATATTTTATTAAGTTTTATACACAATAGTTTGGTGTCTATAATAAAGATACAGGATAATCAAACCTACCCAATTAATTAGACGCAGAAACAATAACACATAGCATTGTAATTTACTAACTTCCGCCAGCGGTTTCACTCTCTTCTTGAGGTAACTAGTACCCGCACCCGAATCCATTCGGTAGTTTTGAGTAAAAGAGGAAAAAAGCATCTATACATACAAGCTTTCACATTCAGATTTGAAGAGGTACAGAGCAATTTTTAGGAATTCATAAACACGATAGTTTAGTACCAACTGAAAACACCGCATTGGGTCTAAAAGCTGTAAGTATAAAATGTTTCCTATAATCTTCTTTACATATTCCTATGTATATTATCATCATCTGCCTAGCCTTTTCCCAACTACGTTGCAACCTACGAAACTACCTAATGGTACGGTCCTGACTACGTAACTAACCAGCAATAGCCTTGACGACGGCAGCGGGTAGCCTGGAGTGCAGCAGCGCGAGGGTGGCTTCAGGCGACATGGCAGCCGCCGCTATGGTCTGCAGCTGCCAGCCACGAGCCTCCCACGACACTGGGGCTGCGGTGGCTGATGACGACGGGGCTGAAGGGGTGCTGGCGCTCGGAGACTGGACTTTCGTGTCGTCTGTTAGACCTTCCATGCTGGGGGAGTAAGAAACATGATAAGATTTTACTTTTATTAGGTTATGATATTACGGATGGCCTTGAAGAGCTTTTTTCACTGTCAAACTCTCATAAGTTGAAAAAACTATTTCTGCATGTAGTCTCACTGATGTTCATGTCACAATTGTGTTAATTGATTTTTTTTTCTAAATGAAGGCAATGTCGCTAATAGTTTCGTAGTAAAACTCTGGTTTGCGCTGAGGGGCTTTCACAGCATAGACTGTGCTGGAATTGAACAGTGAAGTCAGTAAGAAGACTTACCTCTCGTCTTGATCCATGGGTATGTCCATATGTTCTAATAGCATTCTGAATAACTCTGGCCTGATGTAACACATGGAGCATAAAACTGAAAACAAGAAAATACTAACATCAGTTTTTACAATAAAAAAGTATGATTTGTCTTGATTTGATACTAGAAAAAGTGTAGGCAATTCATCAAGAATCGAATTGTTATAAATCGATAAATAGTATCAAAAGTATCGATACTCAAATTATAGTATACTCACTAGCATCTAAAGATTTCTTGAGCAGACTAGATTCGGGTACATCCTTGACCCACGTGTACACCAGCTCGAACAGATCATCCGTGATTAATTCCTCCAAATTCTCCAGTATACGCTTTTCTTTCAATGTCCATAATACCTGTGAAGGAATATCGTGTTATAATGATCGCTTGAGTGTTTATTATTTATTAGTATTACTAGTTTCAAATGTTAGGCGAGTGACTTCTTCTTGCGACAGAGACGAATGGTGTACAGACAACTGTACAGGTTTAATTTTGTTTTATATAAATAATTACTATAGCAGCGCGCGTCAACACTTTTATACGCTATTTAAACTGTAACATTCGTATTTAAAACTTTGTAAACCTAAAGTGCTTATATTGTTATTTAAAAGTAGTTGGTATAACTAGCTCTGGTTTTTCATCCATATTGTCGTACATATGAGGAAGCATATACAGACCGACGCGAGCGTGTGCGTAAGCGCGGCGGAGGGCGGGTCGCGCTGGCGCAGCCACAGCTCTGCGGCGGCGGCCAGCCACTGCACGTAGGCCGCCACCGCGCCGTCCGCGCACCAGCGGCACAGCTGCCGCACCAGCTCGCACACCGCCCACATGCTGCCGTTCACGCGACCGTTCGATGGCGCTTGGAAAGCTACAATCAAAATATAAGGCTATAATATAAAAAAGCTGTGAAAATGGAAAAAAAAAATTATGAATTTTAGACTGTGTTTAGTGCGACTGTATTTTGTTGTAATAATTTTGAAAATGACTTTGTTAATTGTTTGATTTGATGCGTATTCGCAAAGACATTTTGTCTGCTAAACGTTATAAGTTACAAGTCAGCCATCAAAGATATAAATTAACGATATGTTGATTCATGATTAGTAATTGAAATTTAACATATTTTAAATGGACTGACCAAATTTGAATCACATAACAATAGATAAATAGGTTATAGAAATCTGCAGTTAATGACTACGCTCAAATACAACTCACCATGTGCATGCGCATGTGCATCCATATTGAGCAGCGCAGTGATGAGCGGTCCCCGCAACTCAGGCGCATGCCGTGCGGCGGCCAGCAGCGCGGCGTGCGCATGCGTGGCGGGCGCGCCGCCGGCGGCCACGCAGGCGCACAGCGCGCTGACGGCGCCGCCCGCGGCCCGGCGGCGCCGTAGCGCGCTGTGCGCCTGCGTGGCGCCGCGGCGCGCCCGACGCATGCGCACGCCGCGCTGCTGGCCGCCGCACGGATGCGCCTGAGTTGCGGGACCGCTCATCACTGCGCTGCTCAATATGGATGCACATGCGCAATCGCACGGA
>NWSH02000329.1:2981154-3014313 GCA_002382865.2 Heliothis virescens | reverse complement strand
GATAAAATATAGCCTATGTCACTCGTGGATAATGTAGCTTTCGAATGGTGAAAGAATTTTTAAAATCGGTCCAGTAGTTTTTGAGCCTATTCATTACAACCAAACAAACAAAGTTTTCCTCTTTATAATATTAGTATAGACAAAAAATATGACTCACCACATCACCAACTTGGAAGTAGAAATACAGGAGCATATCCACAATAGTCTCACTGATCACCCTTAACTTATCCGTCGAAGCCGCTTCTAGCAGCGCTTCGGAGGACACGACACCCTTATCGATCAGCTCGGGCAAGTTTCTAGAACTTTCCGGATTGTTCTGGAGCTTTCGCAATATACTGGTGCAGGTGTGCAGTTGCTGTTGGAGTTCTATGCACTCCTGGTACGCGGTGACGACTTTGGTGTCGGTTTCGTTGTTTATGTTTAGGTAGGACATCATGTGGGCCGCGTTGCCGTTGTACAGCTCGAGGTACGGGTTGAGAAGGTCCATTAGTTTGCCGGTTGCTAATCTGTTGGGGAAATTAATATTGCAATCGATTGTGCTTACGTTTTCAAAATTGAGAACAGATTGAAATTATGAAAGTTTCCATTTTTTTTTAAGCTTCGATTAGTTTTTTATCTGTCGTTATGTACAGTCCGTTATTTCGTACGTTATTTTACACTGATTTAGATCTCGCTAATTCGAATAAATGTATAGACATTACCAAAAGATTCTGTAACCCCTCTAATAATAGGTTCTTACCTGAACCGGCACGTCAGATCCTGGTGCAGCGCATTGAGCGCGTTGATAGAAGGCTGTACGTGCGCTATTTCAGCGATCTCGCCGTAGAACCAGCCTAGAGGAATCTTGCACTTCATGGCAGACATGCCGTATCTTCCTATTGTGGTGATCTAAGACGAACAAGAGATGGTTCAGTTTAGCATTTTCATATTTAGAAGACGATATATGCGGCGGTAGCCACTGCTTAGTAAGACGCCAGCATATCAATCTACCTCAATCTTTAAATTTTCTTCAATAGATTTTCAACCTTATCGCAAGAGCGGAAGTTAATGTTTCATTGGTAAAATTTGGCAGATTCGGATAGGTTGACCAGCTATCATAAATAGTTGTACAATTTTCCGCCCGACATAAGTCGTGGCGCGAACTGCAGAAGACAGTTAGATTGTTAAAAAATATGGTGAGGTGGAAATATGCAAGTGAAACCAATACAAATCCAGAATAACGAATTTAACCCGATTTTCTACGAAATGTCGCAAGCTTTACAGTGTTTCTTTTAAAAATCACAATAATGTTATTTTTCAGTATCATTATTGTCTTAGCTTATATAAGTAAACGAGATTGACATACATACGACACACATCAGCAACACAACATCAAGAAATCAACCTAGGCAATTATATTCCTAAGTGGTTCTTACCTTCATATAACGGCATATAGGCGGCGGCTGTATATCAGTCAGCACTAGGTGTTTGGTCGCGATATCCGTCGCGAAGGCGAGCTTCACACAATCCGTCTCTTCACCAGTCACCCATATGTCGATGCAGAGGGTAACTAAGTCGGAGCATGACGGTATTATCTAGAATGGTAAAAATAGTGTAAAATTCTGAAGCTAAATGAAAGAGAATGGTTATTTTTAAATTTATATATGTTACGAGTGTCCTAATTTGTATATATCAATACAAGTAATGACTTTGTTACGTCGAAATCAGTGCTAAAACAGTACCACATGCTGTAAAATTCAATTTCGTAGAATAGTCCATTGTCTATCAAATTTTACCATCTCATGAAACTTCGCTTGTTTTTCATGATATAACATTTTATTTAACTTAAAAGTCACATAATTTTTTTTTCACTGAGAAAAGCTTTACATTGATTCTTAAAATACCCCCAGTAGTTCATAAATCACTTTATAAAAAAAATGCCCTTTTCCATTCTATACTCACAACATCAGTAAGTTTGACAGCGTGTCCGAAGTCCAGCACGATGTACCGTCTTGCGCCTGAGTGCATTCGTTCCACCACTAACGTGTGTTGCGGCGGCCGCGTCACTAACGACGCCCATGGTATGCCGCATTGTTCCTGATCCTAGGAATAAATTGTTAGACAAACTTCAGAATAAAATACCGGTACAGTAGAATTATTGAATAATACTTTATTTTTAAAATTTTGCGTGACAAAAAGAATATCGATATGGTAGGTAGGTAGGAACATCACTAGAAAATTGCCATGTCTACTTGACCCGCATTATAGTTACATAACACATTATAATGAATATTTGAATCCAAACACAAATTCAAATATGAGGCTACCAGAATCAGAGTGGGCCAAACACAAAGTACAATTATGTTAATAAGTGAAAAGTTCGAAAGATCGAAAAACTCGTTGCCAGTAAAATGGAAAATATCACAGATGGAATGTAGATGTTTCAAAACTATAACCTTACCTTGAAAAGCTTCTCTTCCGAGAACTCCATCTTGTCCTGAGGATCACACTCCATGAGGGAACTCTCAACATCTTCCAAAGAGTCAGGGTCCTGCGACGACTGCTTCATCTGGCCTTCTTTCACGACTGACCACAGTTGCTAAGTGGAAGAAAAAAAGAACCAGCTTATTATCATGTAGTTTACTCAGGTTATAAAACCAAAATATAAAATCAGTTTAGTAGTTTCTTTCCTACGATACAACTAAAAAGAAAGGTTTTATTCATATAATTCAAAGATAATTTGTGTCCTGGTTTTAAAATATCAGCTGACTGAGATGTAGCCCTTGAATGACGGTAACTCCCAATTTTAATTTATTCTCAACACACATTACTCGTCAGTCAAAAGCTGCTCAGGCAAAGAACGCTCAAACATCTTTCCGTCTTGGTCACACTTTCGAAAATTATTGAAACAGAATTTAATGTTGGAGTATTTTGAGGTAAGTAGCTGTGAGATTCACTTTTATACAAATATATCTACCTGACTAGGATCCCCAGGGCCGGCGCCGGGTAGCGAGCTGACCACAGCAGAGTGGTGCCTCGCGCCGCTGGACTCGAGCTTGGTGCCGTCTGACGCGACGTGGCACGTCACGTGTAGCGGCATGGCTTCGCTCAGGCCGGCGCCGAACACGCCTACACCGTTGTTTTGTGCCCACCACGCCGTCGATGTTATTGCTGTTTTTGAATCTGTTGAGAATATTTCGGATTTTTATTTTGGTCTGGCAGTCGTAAGGTGACTGCTGGATGCAAAATCTGGATTCAAATCTATACAGCAAATAAAATAATGACTTGTTAAAATTAAACCGAAAATACTTTCTACGCTTCAACATTTCAAAATATTTCCATCTCTAAAATGCCTAAATTTCACACAGTTTTTATGCGTATGTCGAATAAGATAACTTTATGATTCGTAAGTGTTTGGACAACTATCCGTTCGACATATTTGACACAAGAGCAGAAAATTGCCCTCTTTAGTTTAAATTTAGATCAAAAATAACATTACACATGGCACATCCAACAACTACTCACCCAAATCCAGCGGCAAGTTAAGCAGCTCCTTGAGCTGGTAGTCAGGCTTGGGCACGGGCGGGGTGGTGGTGTCCCCCGCCAGCACGCTGGCGTACGTCACCGGGGTGGAAGTGCCCCGCCCCTGTTCCGGGATCTCTGTCGCGAATATCGTTCGCTCTAGTGGGAGACCGTATAGACCGAATCTGGAAGAGAACATTGTCGTATAGTTCGAGCCAAACTTTTTGCCGCAACGGAATATTGTTGAAGAGGTGTAAGGACTACAGGCGTGTACTTTTACTCCGAGTTTAATTGCGGACTTTTGCGATAACTGTAGGAAAGTGGGTCAAAAAGAAATCGGGATCTGGAAAAAGTGATCAATTGTAAGAGAGGAAGGACAAACTGTTATACTTTAGGATGAACAGGAAAATACTTTAACTCGATGGAGGTAAAGTTGAAATACCCTAATGTCGATGGGCATAAGGGTCAGTGAAGTGAAGTTAACCATTAATTTTATGACGTCAACGATATTGGGAGAGATATTTGTGGAAGAAAAACTTTAAAAATGAAGAAAGAATAATTACGACGATTCCCACAAATTAGCCTTACCTGGCCCTCAACAAGCTGTGATACACATCAGGTCTATCCCTCAGGCACCTGGCCGCTCTCTCGAGCAGCGCCAAACATTTCGCCACTAAGGCCGGCGCCATCGCCCGCGCCGTACATTGCTGAGCTAACGCGGCCAGCCAGCGCACGGCACCGGCCGACACGCTGGCACCAACATACGGTATGCAAGCACACACGCTGTTTGATAATGTCGTCTCGAACGTTGACTTCCATGGTTTCGGCAACTGTTTTTCACCCCTGGTTGAGGAATATAAGGTATTATAAAGTAGCTGTTTGATGGGCTATATTTCCAAGTATCTATGATTATTTGAAGAAATGGGGCAAAAATGTGATAAGATTAGATTTCTAATAATTCCGAATTTATAAAATAGTCATGATGACTAAAAAAGGTCCTAATGGGAACAACAAAATAATACTCACTCGCTAGTAATCAGGAGAATTTTGACGCATTTCTTCGCCATACTCCTGTTGGCGCATAGAATGCAATTCTTGATCAATGCATCGGTGTGTTTCTCAATAATCTTAACACACTCCAACTGCTGTGTTTCCACTGTCTTATCTTTTCCTTTTTCCGTCTTCGCAAGTCGCATACGTTGTAGCCTTATGGATACCACCCAAATTAACAGGTCCATGGCTATATTCCTCATCTCAGGGTTCGCGTTGTTTATCGATATTTCGCACAACGTGTTCAAGAAGCTATTCGACTCTAGCATAGCTATCCGTTGCTGTCTCTCCATAGCGACATCAGTGTGAGGACTGGAGCGAACTGTTAATGAAATCTGGTGCAGCCAATCGCAACCGATAAAACCAGTCTTCTTAGAACTGCTCTCGCCAGTTTTGTTTGTGCCTTTACTCATGTCTTTGGCTGGATCAAAAAGAGTTTTGATGTGAATTAGGAAGGTTCTACCTCTGGCTCTATACAACCGAGGGCTAGTCAGTATCAAAGTCCCCGATTGCTGCGTCATGTCAAGTCCGGAAGACAGCAATAAAGGCCCCGCTAAGATCTCAGCGTTATGTGCCTGTAAATACTCTTCGCTGTTCACAGGGTTTTCGAGATTCGACATATCTGCATCTATAACTGGAAAGTGTATTGGCGAGTCCGATCTATGACCAAAAGACGCGTCTTTCTTATACCCGATACCGTGTAGATTTTGTTTGAGCAATGTTACCAGTATAATAGGGAGATTAGCTGAGCAAGCTGAGTGTAGAGTGAAACCAAACTCTATATGCGCTAATGAGACGCTGTAAGGCAGGGTAAGCTCTAACACATGCTCGTCCCATGTCGACGAGGTGTTCTGCAGTCTCCAAGTTCTATTATTCTGGTGATCAGATCTTGATCTCTGTGCGGGCGACAACTCGCACCAGAAGCCGGGTACAACCGCGCTGTAAGGCACTGTTGTGTTGGTACCGTAGTATCCAGTCAAATATATCAAAGTCTCTAAGTCTGACAAGTCTAGTTCAGTCTTATTGGCAATGATGACGGGCGCAGGGGTAGGCCCGCACACCTCGTCCCGCGGCGCTCGCTGTAGCATGTCGAAATCTATGTTAGCAAACTCATCCTCGTCAATATCACCTGTGTTATCCTTCTCACCATTATTCAACGCGTAGAAGTAGATCATTCCGTGTTTAGTGGACACACTGAGCCGTTCTACGGATGCACAAAACACTACTGAGGTGAACTGTCCTTTTGGTACGCGCTTCTCTGACAGAGTCTTGAAGTCAGGTAAAGAGTACAGTCTTAAGCTGCCGTCCACGCCGACAGCCGCGAACGAATACTGATCATGTTTATCAGCCGGTAACAAGCACACATCTACAGGACTCTCGTTGAAAGGTAACTCTTTGAACGACACTGGATTGTCTTCTAAAGTGTATATTGACGTTTTATTGCTAATCTTGTACAGGATGAAGTACGCTTTAGCGTCAGATTTGGGTTTGTCACTGGGTTCAGTGACCTCGTCTATTTCCATTTTAGTGTCACCATCGTTGTCAGTCTCCTCCTCATCCTTCACCTTGTCAGGCTCGATGCTCGATATGACTACGAGTAGATGTTCTTTATCTTCCGTGGGTAATAAGTGTGTGACTTTGGAATCTTCTTTTAACGTAAGTTTGGTTGGAAGACTGAGGCACTGGATGGCTATGCCCTGCGAGACTGCCTCTTCCTGCGGTGGATCGCTGTCGAAGCCATCGTTATTACTGTTGGTAATGGCGGTCTGTGTGCCCACCTTACTACCACCTCCGAATGTGGTCACTTTAACTTTTTCTGTGCCATCCCCACCTTCGTACCACTTCAAGTCTGAGATCTCCAGAGGTCCATTCATATTGAGATAATGTGTTATGGGGTCGGCTTGTTGCAACACCGCATCTGGTTGGTCTGCTAGTTTAGTGCCCACAGAGTCTAGATTACCACTCTTCCAACTCTTCAGTTGCGAGATCTTGCCTACAAAGTCTAGCATGGTGGCTTGTCCAGCCTCCTGCAGCTCAGGTAACAACGCCGTGGGGGGAGGAGGGGGCATCACTTTGAAATGCTTCGGCAGTATAATCTTCTTGGGTTCCCACATCTTGCAGTCCTCCTTACTGGACGAAGCGTTTAGATTAATAACGTTACTGATCTGTTCGTCTAGTAAGCTATTTGTGCATTGTGGAAGCTCTGTGTCCTCGTCTGAGTACTGGTAGTATATCTCGTCGTATATGTTGGCATCGTCTGGTCTGGCCACGGTGCACACTTTCTTGCTGCCACCCGGCTTGGAGTTGCCACTGCTGTTGGAGGTGTGAACCACAGTAGTTATGGAGCCGGCTAGCGAGCTGTGTATGTCATACGTTAGTAGGAACAGCATTTTGTTTGTTGTTAGATTGTTCTTTGCTTCGTTCTGGTCGTTCATTGCTTGTACACTTTCCTTGTCACCTCCAGAATCGAATAGGGCTTTACTGGAGTCTTCTTTGATGGGCTGGTCGGTCTGTGGCGAGTTCGTCCGGGTGATGACGACGGCGCAGATGAGAGAAGGCTTGGTCTTGTTGGTGTTGGTCTCCTTCTCTGTACTCTCCGTGTTCTGTGTTTGTGGATACGCTTCCTGTTGTGACGTCATCCCGACGAAAGCCATCGCTGTTAGCTCGACGCCGTACGTAGCTATAATTTTAAAAAATATGCACTTGATAAACTGTTATTGATTAGGATTGAACTCACGATAAGAAGTCAAAGATAATCAACATTAAATTGAAAGGATTTACATTCTTATGAACTGACCTATAAATCAGCAAATTAAACAAATGTTTAATAATAACTTGACACAAAAACCTAACCTCCAATTGACCGGTAAGAAAACAAAACTGTAAACTAAACATAAACACAACACATGTCATCCAAGCACATTAAGAAAATAGATGGGTACTCACAACTATCCTTCTCCAAGCTCGCAGACCATACTTTATTACTATCGGTCGCCAATATGCCGCTAAATATCGAGTCATACGGCGAAAGGTGAATGAACTTGACCAATTTGAGGCCGCAGTCAAACCGCCAGATGTTGACTTTGCCCTCAGGAGTGCCCGTCGCGATCAGGTCCCCTGTGTTGCCCTTCGACACGACAGTAACGTTGGTACACGGCACCGCGCATGCTGTCGCGTTCGTCACCTGCGAATAATAAACCCAGTCAAACTATGACACACTAAGTTATCCAGCATTAGCGGCTATCTTCAGACTCTTCGATAGCTTACGAACCGTCATCATTACATATCATATTTTGCGCCACGTCATTTTAAGGGAGCAACGGTACTTGGACAACAATCTTATCAATGTGTGTTAAAAATAAATAATAACAAACAAATATATAAGATTCGGATTTTTTCTAATAAATCACACAATTATTGAGTGGGCTTACACCGAGATATGCGTTACATGTTATCACTGAGATAATTATATAAATGCCGAGTCACTGCGTCCGTGGTGGGCCGCGCCTCCTGCGGCTGGAGCTGTACACTGAGGCTTGATATCAGGCTGTAAGGCTGAAGGCAATGCCTGACAGTAACCACACCGCGGCCGCCGAGCGAGCACTGTGACGTGTTTCCGTGTGTTTTACTAGTGAAGTGACCGGGAAAGTAGGCAACTACAACTAACAGCCAATGAAAGTAGTCAAATGATATTAAACAAAAAAATAATAATAAATCTCTGTTCTCCAGTGACGCGCGGTAATTAATATCGATTTTTAAATCAAAAATGCACATTAAGGTATTGTCAAAAAGATAGCATGGAGATAAAAAAGAAACAAATATAAATAATACGGTTTTTAAAATTCGTAGACAAATACCTAGATAATTCTAAAAAGATAGTGACTTTAAATTAATTATAACGGTATGATAATTTCATAAACTATGAGTAATGGGCAAATGCATGAATACTAAATAAGGAGATCATTTAAAAAAAATTACGTCAAAAGTGGACCAAGCAGATGTCGTGGAAAAAGTAAAAAATCCAAACTCTCTTTTAAAAATAAAAATATGATAAAAAAGTGATATAAAATATGATACAGTGAATATATTCCGAACTGTTGCTTTAATTACTGTAGCATTATTATGGCATTGACGTAGGTGAAAAGGCTTGTCTATGAAAGCACCGCAATATTAACCTGAATGGATACTCGTTTCGCGAGGACGTGACGCACGAAGTTTTTATTTCAAATTTCTTTTACTCTATATTCAAAGCTACAAGTATTTATGTGAAATGTGTTTGTGTGTGTGCGTGTCCTGTTTATGTCGTTGTCCAGTATGAACAAAAAGGTCTATATTTGTGGTTGTGTAAATAAAAAAAAGATCTACGCACAAGAATATTGTTTACTACCTATTAATTAAAAAAAATGATGTTTTGTTTTGATCATGGTGATGAAGCAAACCTGAAAAATTATGTAAAAAAATCGTGGTAAGATGAAACCAAATTAATTATAACAATTTTGTTAATTGTTCCAAAATTATTTAATTGTGTGTTAAAAGTATTTTTTTGGCAAAACTGCATTATTTTTATAACAAACTTGTATTTAACTTGCCTTGATAGGTTAGTTACGAGTAGGACAAATCTTATAAGATTTATTTGAATTACTTTCTCCAGACTTAGCCTTTAGCAATTTTTGCATTGGTAATATATTTCCGAAGACAATACAGTAACATGCTAAACTATCTTACAATAGAATACCTTGTTAGGTGTACAAATAAGATACGAAACGTTGCATAGTTATTCAGCTGTAGTGGTACTAAAAAGCGGCTGAGATATACACCTTTTTGACTATTAATTCACATTGAAACATAAATAAAACATGGACATATTTTTTTTCTGTTTTATGGATAGGGCTGTAAAAGGGCAAACCAACATGGTCCTGCCCTAATTGTGAACTTCTCCTGACAGTGTTGCACCCTGCTGAAAAACGAACAAGGCTCTGGTGACCGACTGATGTCGGTATAACCACCACACAATACACGTGTGATATTAAATGCCTTGTTTGGAGACTCATGATATCCTACACTGCGCTCACCATCACGCATGCTCGGTGAGATGAGTCTAGGCCCATTCCCCTAGATTGAGGAAGCCTTTGTCCAGCAGTGGACATTTTTAGGCTGTGTCATGGACATGATTTTGATTAACCGTTTCAGTTTTGAAGCTGTATTTCTAATCAAGTTACATTTTTCAAGTGTGACCTGAAAGAATTAGAGCACTTAGCTAGTATAAAAAATGATTTTAAAAATACAGCAATAAAGCTCTAGTATGTCAGCGTTTTAAAAAAATCCCGATTTTGTATAATCTCAAAAATTTTATAGGCGTACACTGCCCTAAAAAAGAACTGTGGGCTCCTGTAGTCGACCAGTTTACATAATTCAATTAGTATAATTTCTGAAATAATGGAAAAAATATTTTTTTCGCCAGTCTCAACTCATTTCCTTGACAAACGATACACAATTTATTGTTACGAAAGCTTAACTTTTATTAACTCGAACACAGTTCAAAAAGCTACCAGCTTGGAACAGGAAAAATCTTCATAATAAAAATATTCTAAATTGGGTTCAATATTTGATCAACAATTAAGATTTTTACCAAATCATCTTCGACAAGATTCATCAGAATTCGCAATGGAGGCATCATATTTCATCATCTATGCTATCATAGAGGTTTTGTTGTTTGTGATTCACGTAACCTAAAATCATTCGGTAATGATGAATCAGCGTGTCTATCGTTCTATCACCAACTGTTCGCGGCGTCATTTGACGCGATGTAAAGTTCGCAAAAAATATTTAAACACACAGCAAAAAAAAATGTGACGTATATGTATGTAAAACGGGTTGGACTATATAGTCTAAGGTCCATTTCGAGTTGAACAAATATTTTTTGTGTTCGTTTATGAATAATACATCATTATTTTGGATAATAATCTTATTTATCATATTGATCTTACGTAACTATTAGATAATTATATACATTTATGGCGAATACTTGAGTACAGTATGACTAATAAAATCAGTGTCCATTTCAATGAAGGCGTCACAAAACAGTAAATTACATCAGTTATTTTTATCTTTATTATATTTATTTATAGACATTATGTTATTATTATAAAAGGGATAAAAATAAAGCTTTATCTAATTGCTGGCTTTGTTGAGCTAACGTCAGGCCGGTGCCTACCTTTCTATAAAAAAAAAATCGCGGGTCACATAACAATTCATACATCAAATAATTTGTAGCGGCAACCGGGAACAACCCCCCGTATAGTAATTGTTTATTGTGACACTGCAACGATGATGACCATGGCAGTGTTCAAACTACTTATGTTACAAACTATGTGACTGCCATGGTCAATAACACTGCAAGCTATAATATTGAATAAAAAAAAAACAGTAATAGGCACATTTTGCATTTTACTTCCCCCTGCAGCATACATGAGTGGCACTCACGTTCCACCAACTAATTTAGAGAGCACTTACCACACACTTTAGGGACCGTCCATTAATCACGTGAGGTTCGAATAGGGGGGGGGGGGGTATATATGTCGGAGATAGAGGGCGCCACAATAGCGATAACAGCGAACACAGCGCCATCTATCAATTCAGTTTGGAATCAGTGGGGATCACGTGACCGGAAACGCAAGCGCGCCCCACCGCTTGAACACGATCGTCGGTGGAGGGGATGCAGTTACTAATCAAGCGGCGAGACGGAGCGCACACACTTGAGCTCCGGCAGTCGAGGCATACGCTTCCTACCAACGTACGTGTTATGTTTCCGTCTTTGAGTGATTGTAACCGTCAGTCAAATAAAGTTATTTTAAAACAAGTTACCAGTTATTATCTTCTGCTCGAGTACCCACGACAGTGCCCACATTAAGCCGAAAATAATCTCGGACCATGAGGAGGACCCGATACCTCGCTACTCGGCCACCCTCGACGCCGACATCAGAAGTGGGATACACTCGAGCTGAAGAAAGTTTGGAGAATAAAGCGATGACGTCACGCTATGACGAGAATTTGATTGGTAGTAGCGAGCGTCTCGTTGAAGCTTGCTATGTCAGCAACATGTGTGTCGATGAACTTTGGTGAGTCATTTCCATTTTATTATGATTGTGGAGCCGAATGCTCAATAATTTTGGGTCCAAGTTTAGTGGCAAACGTGTAAACAATACAGTAAACGTGAATCAATCACNTCTGCTCGAGTACCCACGACAGTGCCCACATTAAGCCGAAAATAATCTCGGACCATGAGGAGGACCCGATACCTCGCTACTCGGCCACCCTCGACGCCGACATATATAAAATCACCAAGCATCAGATCACATCACTTCTTATACCGCAAATGTATCACCAAGGAGGAGGGGGGGTGAAAAAAAAGCTAAAATAAACATCACGTGATTAATGGACGGCCCCTTATAGGAGCCGGTGTTATCACAATGCCAAGTCTTTTGGCATATCGGAGTATATTGGAGTCGGCTTGCAAACCCACCAGTTAGAGCGAATCGCCAGTTTTAGGACAGTACTTGACAACTAGTCAATGTCAATACTTTTATTAACTGTCAAAAACGGTTACTTTCTATGAAATTTGTATGAAAACGTTAACTATTACGTCGTCAATTTTTGACATCAAGCTGTATACTTATTTTGCTTCTTTTTTATTAAATAAAAAAAAACTTTTTCCGTGAAAATTATTAATGAAAGTGATATTATTTTAAGAGGCTTTACTACCAAATGATTATGATGAGCACCCCCTGAGGACGTGATCATTCAAGATTTTCCACCAAAAAACAGCTCCGCTCAATTATCACGTGTCTTTAAATTATTTACATACATTCCCATCTGTTAACTACAGACCGTCGCGAGCCACGCCTCTCGAAACTCTGACTTTACAGTAATCATAATTTGTCTAGCCTTTTCCCAATTATTTTATTTTCAGCTTCTAGTTTAACTGGATGCCACTGAGAACCAGTGTTTTACATGGAGCGACTGCCTGTCTGACCTCCACAACCTAGTGATCCAGGCAACCCGATACCCATTGGTAAGACTGGCTGTCAGATTTTCTGGCTTCTGACTACCACCCGACACCCATTGACTTTACATTAACAGATAACCAAAATCAACTTACAGAAATAGGCACGTTGTGCGTGTACTCTCCCCTGACGAAGGGGCAGTTGGGCGAGTGGCGCTCGTGCTCCACCCAGGGCTCGTCGGACTTCTCCCAGCAGACGAGGCACACGAGACACGTGAAGCACATGGCGCGGTCGTCGCCGCTGGGGGAAGGCTGGTGGTAGAACCCGGCTTGGGCCATGCGAGCTGGGAGTGCCCATCTGGTAAGAAGAAAATGTTATTAATAAACTTTTTATTGATATTCGTAGGTGAGACCTACTCCACTCGTTTTTGGCTGATGTAGACGAAAATGAGGATTAGGGAAGGTTCGGGTAGCACAGCCTAACACCCGCATCCCTCTCGGCTAATTCCGCGGCTCCGTTTGCCGTAGACTTTAACTCCATCAAATAGTTTAGCTATACCTGCTACGATTTTGTCATAAAATGCGACCCAAGCTATACTTACTAATAATAATAAAGAGGAAACATTATTGTTGTTTGATTGTTTGTTTGTGCTACGGGAAACAGCGAGTAATTAATGAAATTAACAGTCTCAAATTCTGCTCTTAATAAAAAAATATCGACCATAGATAATGTCGATGAATTTAATATCTCGGGAGCAAATAATTTTGCGAGGTTAATTAGGACGACGCCCACAACTAAGCCTGGCTTAACCAAGTCCAATTACTACGTTATTTTATCAACAACTTCTCAGAAAATAATTTTATTCTAAATACGCAATAATTAATAAATTATGGTATAATTGGAAGATGCTAGCTGGGTCCTTGAATTTTACTTTACATATTTTCAGCAGGTTGTACCTACTTCTATTTTTTTAACTACTACACAAAATATTTGGATTTCTAGTGCAGAAAAGACACGGTATTCCTCCTGTGAGACTTGAAATACCTAAGTCTAAATCCTTTCTACCATTATAAATGTGAAAGTAACCTATATGCAAAACTCCTGCACCAATTTAAAAAGGTTCACACAGAGCCTAGCAAGACCCTGAATAAAGACACAGGCTACCTTTTCCCGGATTCCGAAAGTAGTTCTCTCGGGACACGGGTTGTTATAATAGCTAGTAAGAAATAGTATTTACTTGTAGTCCATATGTGGCCAGCGTTTAAAGGTCTCCTTCCTCTCAGCCTCGCTGTACATGAGCGGCCTGGTCTCCTCATCCCGGGAGCACGGCACCAGCTCATTGGCTCGCTGGCCGACAGCTGACGCGATGGCCAAGGCGGGTATCCGCCGGTTCTGACCCTTCAGCTCCTGGACTACGCCCGTAGTGACTAGCCGGAGAGTCGATTGTGGCAGACGGATGGTCACTGTGCTCCACTGTGGACAATTTCAAAAGTTATCAGGTATGTGATATCATTTTGGGTTTTAAAGACGTTACCAAAGTCGATCAGATGATCTGATAAAGGTCGCGGGTAGGTGCTGGATACACGCTGCTTCTATTGGATCCTTTCATAAAACAATGGGATAGACCTATGTTCAAAAGAGGATGTCTTATAGCTAAAATGAAGTTTTTAAGTAGGTATAATTATGTATCATAGGGCCAAAACTTTTATGGCGAAGGCATTTCGTAAGCAAACCATAAAACATTGCAAAAAAACAATAATACCATATACAGTTGTAAAACAAACAATCATTTTTATACCAATGCATTTAAGAATAAATGCATTATTACACAGGTAAATATTATTCGTTCAGAATATTTTGGAATTATTTTCCATGTATGATAAATGATCCCATAACTATACCTTTTGTGCCTTGACTCCTTTCCTGACAGGTTCCACATCGATGGAGTTCTTCAGCTCGTTGATGAAGTCTGTGAGACCTTCGATGGAGTGCGCGTCTAGACTCTGGAGACATTGATACAGCAGCACGGCCTGACAAAATAGAAATTTAAGATTAGATTTTTCTTTACGTAGAATAGACAATTTATGTAATAGATGAATAATAGCTTCACTATTCTTTTTCAAATATGATCCTAAATCTAATCGGTACCGAACTTAAGCCGTTACCGCGGCCCTGGTGCACAAAGGGCTCCAGAAGAAACACAGATCAGTTTTAGTCAGTAAAATTCTTAGTGCCACCCACACAGTACACAAGTGGGGTCATTTGATGATATTCTATGTCAAAAACCAGCCAAGTGCGAGTCGGACTCGCGCACGAAGGGTTCCTTACCATTTTCTATGAAAACTGAACGCATCTATTACCTACAACTAGTCAAAATACAAACATTTTTCGGCAACAAAAAATCACTTTGTTTTTCATACAAATATATGAATAACAAAGTTATAATTTGCGGTTTCCAAAAAATTGCTACATCTCAAAGACTGCTGTCTGTACCACGTTCAAAATAATTTTCCTCGAAAGTTTATGTAGAGTTCTACTTTTGAGATTTTTTTCGTATTTTCTAAAGTTGCGGTTCAAAAGTTAGAGGGGGACGCCTATTTTTCGGCTTTTGGAGCAATTATTTCCGAAAGTATTAACATAATCAAAAAATGATTTCAGTAAACCCCTATTCATTTTAAAATACCTATCCAACGATATATCAGGTTTATTTAGGATTAGGGTTGAAATGAAAAAAAAAAACACGCCCCACGTGTTGGGGAGGCACCCTAATAAAACAATTTTTTCCACTTTTTATTTTTGCACTTTGTCTGCGTGGTTGATATACATATTGGTACCAAATTTCAGCTTTCTAGCGCTTACAGTCTCTGAGATTATCCGCGGACGGAGGGACAGACAGACATGGCGAAACTATAAGGGTTCCTAGTTTACTACGGAACCCTAAAAAGGGTATTTTTGGTACATTGATTTTCTATAAGTAAACCTTAGAAAAAACACAAAACATTCACAAAAATTAACGATGTTAAAAATACATAAACGTCTAATATGGTAGCGTGGGCGGTGTAGGATGCGGTGTGGGTCAGTGCGGTCCAAAAGCGACCATTTGTTTTAATTTATTTTAGGAAAAAAATATTTATAAGGACTGGTTAGCCTTACTGTACTGTAGCTTTAGGACTTAAAAATAGTTTTTTCTAGGTCCATATAATTATAGTACCAGTAAAAAGATCCTTAGAAAACGCGCTTTTAAAAGAAGAACAAGCGTAAAGTCGGACAACCTCAGGGCACGGCTAGTTTCAACATACAAAGCAAACACATAACATTACACACATTACATTATATTACGAAGTATATTGGTAACACTATACATTGTATAGTAAATCGATTGTGCCCGCCCTAAGCCTTGATGTCGTCATCAAAACATTGACTCATTATTAAACATATTCCAGTTTATAATGTAGTGGACAATGGGCATAATATAACAGCGGGACACGAGATGTCAAAAAAGTATAATAAGTTTAATAAGCAGGGAAGTTATTATAATATAAATAATTAATTAATTTTATAGGCGGCGTGCGTTTTTCATTCTTTCGGCCAGTCACAGGTTCGACATAAAGCTATCTGACACTTAGTGCCATGTAATCTGTCAGATAGCTGTCTAGAACTTTATCTGGAACCTATGAAACTGGCCTTGAATCTTCTATTCTTTTTCCAAGCTTTGTTGAAAACACGCTCATCCGTGGTAAGTCCATTAATGATTTATCATTTTATAAAAATCACGAAATATAAGCTTCCTGCCATAAAAGGTAAAGTTGCAAATACATTAGAATCATCTTGTATTAATATTCATTCATAAATAAATGTTCTATGCAAATTTTAAATATGAACTCATAACATACAATACGTATGTTACCCACATTACAATTTAATGTTACATTTTTAGTTCCACGAGTAATGACGTCACTATGCGTGATATAAAGCTTCAGTTGATATAAATTCGCTAATAAAACCCCTCGGCGTAATAGCTGAATTTAATTTATTACGTACCTAGTAATATTATATTGATCGTGCCTAGGCAACACCATTTCTAAGTAGAATAAAAAGAGTTTAAAAGCTTGTGCTAAAATTCTCAGTAACAACAGCAGGTAACGGTACCCGAATCTGATAAATTTTGCCAATCAAACATTAACCTACCACAATTGTGATAAGATTGAAAATTTGACAGATTGGTGTAACTTGATTTGCTGCCGTCTGTACATTATAAAAGGCGTTAGAGTTGCGCCACCACTCCCACAGTTATCGATAAAACGAGAATATGAGTACACCCCTACCTAGTAGTGCCTCATAAAAGTGTATGTCATAATGTGTTTAGATCGAATGTAGGGTACTACAACAAAGTCGCTTATCGGGTCAGGAAGAGGTTCACCTTTTAATATTTTAGCACTCTTTGCTGTCAAGATGAGCATATTAGCAACACGGACCTTTACAGGGAATAAAGCACGAAAGCGACAGATAAATACTTGGTAATGAAAACGACAGAATTATTAATTAATAAAACGGAATAAATTTTCTTGTAAATTACACAAAGCTCGGTGAAAAATAAAATAAAGTTATAAACAACAAAGAGTCATAGGAAGTTCTTTCACTTTTACTCATAGGTTCCGTATCGAAGGTTAAGTATACTCTTTTTATATTTATGTAAAAGTTTAGATATTACCACAACAATGTAAGCACTATGTAGGACATTATCATATCCTCATAAGAATTTACATAATTCAGTTCAATTTATCGCGTAAATTCCACGAAAAAGTAGCAGATAAATCGCAAATACAAGTTTCTATAATGTATACATTTATAGGGAGTCAATTTGGCACTGTCCACTATCCGTATTCCGAATATTCGTTACTATATTGCGTGACACGGGTTCACCTTCCGGTCAGTTCAAACATTTTTGTATAGAAAAGCCTATAACATCGTCTTCATGTATCCTAGTATAATACAATAAATGCGAAAGTTTGATGTGGGTTACTATATGTGTGTTTGTTACTCTTTCACACAAAAACGTCTGGAAACTTGGCGGTAAAGCTTATACATATGTGAAAGTAACACGCATGCTACTTTTTATCCGGATACAAGAAGTAATTCCCTCGGGAAGCGGGTGAAACAGCTGGCGGACACTAGTCTTACTATTAACTAGCTTCTGCCAACGGTTTCACCCGCGTCGGATAAAAAGTAGCCTATAGCCTTCCTCGATAAAAGGGCTATCTAACACTGAAAGAATTTTTCAAATCGGACCAGTAGTTCCTGAGATTAGCGCGTTCAAACAAATAAACTCTTCAGCTTTATATTATTAGTATAGATATAATAAAGCATGTCCTAGAACATAACAAAGGCTGCACTTTAAAACCAGTTTCATCTTATTGACAGTTCCGTGGGTATTTCCGAATCCTCTACCCACCACCCACACACCTCTCTAAATATTATCTACAGTCGCGAAGTCGTTGATGACGATAGGTCTTCCCTAATGCAAACTACGATATGCTGTAATCAATCATATCCTGTCAGACTAGTTGGTAGTTTGATTTAGAACTTCCTATTGCAGCGACCATTTGCATCTAATAATATAGCCAAAAATATAACAGATACTTAATTGAACATCTCATCTACATTTTGTATCTAGAAAGGAAATGAAGTGACACTTATGATATAATATGGATATTTTTTTTAATGTGCCATAGTCGGATTTATTTCAATAGGAAGTTTATGACTTGAAGCATAAACCCTCAAACCCATTGGTGGTATTTATGCCATTATTGTTATTTCATCGGGTTTAACTCTAAATTCCTTTTCAATATTTTTAGTGATACTGAAAGATCTTATTTGAGTGCAGAATCAATCCCAAGGACTCCAACTCAGGAGTTGTATTAGCCACAAGTTTATCAACGAGTATGAGAGCGCTTTCAAACTAGCGTAGTTATCGCTCGGTTTTTCGTAAGAGAGTTAGGGCTCGTTCAGACACGGCGGGAACCGTGCGATTTCCATGCGATTCTGAAATCGCGCGGGTCTTATTTGTATGAGTTATTAAGTAATCGTTCAGAAATAACCGCGCGGTTGCCGCATGTCTGAATTAAGGCTTATCGTGCGTACAAGCGGGGCAACAAACAATCGACAACTACTGGTTCGAACGATGACACTTGGAACTTTTCATCACGATATGGCTCCTTTGAACACAAGCCACTTAATCCACTAGTGTGAAAACGCTCTAAAAAATGTATGATATTATATATAACGATAACCTCATGTATAAAATTTTAAAGTAAATAAATGGGTCTTTTTCTTTGGCATCTGGTTTTAAATACTTATTTTACATAACATATGTTTAATAGTACATTAGCATTAAAACGTGTTATACTTTCAATTATATCGATATATGCGAGGTTAAGCTGCGGTCGGCGCGGTCAGACCATTGATGGGTGACAATATACCTCCCAATAGACCTGAAGTTGCTTTCAATTACTGCGAGCAACCCCAATATTACAAAACTTGGTAAGAAAAATAGTACATTGTACTACAGTCATATCATAGCCTAACCTAAACAAAGCTTAGTCACATCTCTTATCTAGGCCATAGACACTTCATTCCAGACTAGGTGTTGTCTATACTATAATGAGTATGCAGAATTACCAAAAAAGTAAAATATAAATTTTATCAAGAGTTTCATGTTCAAGATAGTAAAATTATAATATTCAGTAGCATGGCACTTGCAGCCAATTGCATCCTTAAACTTATCTGTGTGTTAGGCTCATAAATTGCTATGCAATTGGCAAGATCAAGACCTGAAACATTGAACCATGATACCACCATAGATATAATTTATGATGCAATATTGTGCAATAATACATTACATATCAAAAATATAACAAATTAGTAAATCTCTTGAATAAACGAGAATGAGATATAGTTAGAACTGTATTTAGGTTATGGTATTCATATTACGCATTAGGCATTATGCATACCTTCCATTGTCAACTATTGATGCTACAAATATTATGCTTGACATAATTGCTAGTACTACTTGGTACTGTATAGAAATGTAACATTTCTATGTATAAATGTAACATTCATTCATAGTACAACAATTTACTAATGGCTGACCACAAAAGATTCAACGAATATGTCTGCACTCTCTCTAAATGGTCAATATAAATAAATTGACAAATACATTATTATAGTTATAAATTGATTCTTACACATGATTACATTATTACAGTTATAAATTGTTTTTTCACAGCTTTACAAAAAAGTATAATATAATTCCAGTGCTGTGGTACAGATATTGGTAAAACAATCATAAACCTCGAGTTTTAACTACTATTACCTTACTTTGGTGATCTCCTAAGGAGTATTGAATAGTATGAGATTATGTCTAAATAACAACATTTACCATCACAAATAACATAAATTACTATTTATAAGTAATTGAATAAAATAAGAAGGTTTTCTTGTTATTTTGTACCCAAACGGCTCCAAAACTAGATTTGAATTTTTTTTTTCACTGTTGAGAAGCAAGCAAACTAGGTATAACCAAGTAAAATAGGCAATATTTTGACCAGATATGAGCAGAAGTACCCTGTGATGCAAGTGAAACCATGGTAAAGAGCTAGTAATAAACCAAAAAAATCTCATGTCAACAAATAAAATAGCACCCAGCAATCCCGTTTTCACATGAAATCCAGAAAACATGTTGTGGCTTGTTATGGTTAAAAAAATGCTTAAACATCATTAGTAAAGTGATAAGCAACCAATCAACTTGGAATGCAATCACTGTTTGATAATAAACAATGCCCATAGAAATTGATAACAGATGTTCATTATTTAATAAAATTCTTTGTTGTTTTCATGTGAATCTTATGGTAAAATTAATTAAAGGAAGGAAGTTCTAACAATGGTTTGTGGATGCACAGATAAGATCGGTAAACGTAAGAGTTTATAGTATAAAAATTGTAGTATTGTGTTCATTCTTGCATAAATTACTGTGATTGGTTCGGTGTGCGGCAAAGTGCTTTTTTATAGATAAATAAACTTCAAATTGATAAGTACCATAGAATATATGTATATGCTTTATTTACATTAAACAAATTATTAAACCTAATGCAATGCAAATATATGCATTGTTTGTTTTTGGCATACCTACATATAAATACATTTAGACTGAATGAAAGAACTCATAACATAAGATTTCTCATCAAGCAAACGTAAATTTCACTCAGGATATCATTAGCATTTGATTAACATTAAGTCATTGTTATCATGATAGCTGAGTGCACTGGATTGGAGAAGCTAGTTGGACTGGTAAGTACAGTGAGTGCACACGTACCTCGGACAGTACAAGCTCGATCCTTATGATCTTGTCGGGCTGTGAGGAGGGCAGCGGGCGCTGCAGCGCCGTGTGCAGCAGCAGCACCCCATTGTAGTCAGTGCGCGCGCCCACTCCGCTGCGGTCCCACACGAACACTCGGTCCGCGCCCGCCGCGTACTCCACCCCGAGTGTACCACCATCATCTTCAAACACAAGACAACACTTCAATCCGGCATAAATGGAATTGTTTATTGAGAACTGTCAAATCGAGAAACAATGTAGGCCACCGAAAAAAGTCACTGCCAACTATCCGTGACTAAAATTATCACTAATCCTTCCAGATTCAGCACGATTGATAACACAAAACAGTATAAATCTTTTGTTCGCAGATTATTAGCGTCTTACTTACCCGCTGACAGACAAGAAGACTGCAGTATCACACCCGAGTTCACATCCAAAACGTGTACACCACCTACGTCAGTCTTCACCAAAATTATATTTAAGTTGCTATGATAAGTTAGAGAAGTAACAGGAAAGTTCATACGTATATAACCATCTTCTCGTAATATCAAAGAATCATCGCCCATCGTGGCCGTGAACACATCTGTCTACACTACGTAAACGCCATTTGTAATTGTATTTTTTATGTCAAATATTTTAGTAGTGAGTGGCCAGGTTCAAAATTTAAAAAGAAAATGTTGTGACAAGTTCTGAAGATTTTTTGTCAAAGATTAATTATTTAGGAAATGGTTTGAGTAAAAAATTGTTTACATGGTTATTTGTGATGATTCTTTTCAGGATTCATAGTTGTTATTGCTGTTTTTTTGTCAAATTGAGAATTTGGTCAAGTAAAGACTTGCTAGGTTAAAAAATGATTTTGAAAAATATCATAGACAAAATTGCATGACTTCGAATATTCAAAGACAAAAATTAAATTGACTACTTGTCTTTTGAGCTACTTGATGTATTACATTCAATTATTTTTGGTTCCTTTAAACTTTTCTACGCACTTATACCTTAATTACTAATAGCTAATAATAAATATTGCTAGTACCCGTCTTTATTTACTCAATAAATAAATCAACAAAATCCTTATTCGTAACTGAAAAAGGAACCATTAATTGCCGGAGATTACTTCTGAAAGAAAACTATCACAAAAGGTGATTTTCGACCATTATTAAATTTCTAAGACCTCGCCACATTTCCAAGCCTTTCACGGTAAGTCGTGGTTCTTAACTACTGCTGGAGGCCCTTCTGGAGGCGCCGCACAGGTCCAGTCTCCAGCTAACGAAATCCAAATTGTTTATATCTTACCATGCGAACCCGCTTCGTATGAATGGATATCGTAGTTAGCTGTGTAATGAACGAACATTGTGTCAAGTACGCAATTTTTGATTTGCGATTTGGCATTATATTACGATGTTGGAATAGATTATTACAGCATTACGCATAAAGCTATCAAATAAAACCAGGGATTACAATTGTTAAATATTTAATAAATATTTTTCTTTAAAATAGTATCAAAAATATATTCTGTATTTAAATGGACGGAATGATTAGTTGAGTATTTAATTTCTTACAAAATAAAATTATTAAATTAAACTTAAGACAAATAAATAATAATTTGAGCCTATACTTAGAATAACTAACAATAGCAACACTTTTTATATGAGTATTAGTAATACAATGCTGATCAATTCACCTCAAAGATAGACTAGTCAAAGCAATTCAGAAATGTATTACTGCGTTTATAAAACCTCGTTTCTATACAGACTAACCATTGATCTTTTATTTCATTAATGAATACATAGCAATAACCCAATTTTTCTGTACAAAGCCAACATGTTTGTATACATCTCCTTATAATAATCTTTTGGCAATATCACCATTTCTATCTAAAACCTTTCGACTAAGATCCATTTTCAGCGACACCATAAACGTCCGTCTTTCGTAAAACAACTGTTTACTTATAAAATTTAACGCGAAAATTCTTAGTAAAAGCTATTTTTAAGAAAACTGACGTTATGTTGTCGGTATACTTTCGTCTAAAACTCCCAAGTTTCCAGCCATTTCAAGCCGGCCATGGTTGAATTCGGCTCATGGGCCAGAGGGCCGTTCATGCCATAAGCTAAAGGCGCGAAGAGATAGAAACTGTATATCGTCGTTGACACTACTACTCCTATGATGCAGTGGTACACTGTCTTCCCTAGTTCAGGACTCAGGAAACTCTTGATGCTGGTCAGCAGATATTCGGTGAGGATACCTGTGGGAAGGACGAAATTATTATATTAAAAAACTACTACTTCCCGTAACCTAACCAAAGTCTATAAGTTATAATGATATATAAGCTACTTTACTTACAAGTTTTTGCGTGAAAACAAACATACACACACATGCATACATCCTCACAAACTCTTTGATTCAAAATCGGCCCCAATTAGCAATGTTTTCGCCAGCGGTTTCACTCGAGTCCCGTGGTAATTACTTCTTGAACCGAAAAAAAAATATATCCTATAGCGTTCCTCGATAAATAGGCTATCTAACACTGAAATAATTTGAATCGGGGCCAGTGATTTCTGAGATGAACACGTTCAAACCAATTCTTCAGCTCTAATCTGGGGTATAGAGACTCCAACATTCGTAAATTTGTAGCAGCAGTAAGTGCAGTATAGTGTACAGTCGCGGTCATTAATGCACTAGCAACTTTCAAACCTTCGCGATTTTGTCGTGTAATACATTGCCTGAACACAACGGATCCACCGGTTACACTAACACCTATTATACGGCTAAAATAGGAACGTCGGCAAATTGGTAGTGCATTTATGACGCCGTATCGTACCTGTGAGCATGGAACTGAACACGAGCGCCGGGAAGTAGTGGTGGAAGTAGAGCACGCGGCCCATCGCCCAGAACGGCACGTAGTGCAGCGCCCAGCCGGTAAACGTCCAGCCTGCTGCGTTTAGCAGCTCTCGGCTTTTGCCATCTAGGAGTTAGTAATGGTTTTAATATCTGTTAGGGGTTTTTGAAGGTCGGTAGGTATTTTGGGGTAGTACCACACTTCATAACCAAATTACCAGACACACTTCTAATCTTTAATTAAAAACCCTGAACTCACCAGGTAGAGGAGTACCAAAAGCCTCTGCCCTCTTCTCCCTGACGGAATTAATGACGTATATCACGAAGAATATGGCGAGGAACAGCAGATTTCCCCACCACACCACCGGGTTGCCCAACAGGTAGATCCTGTGGGAGCTGCCTGAGAAGAACTGACCCTGGGAACACATACGGGTTGTATTTAATACTGTTGTCTGAATAATGAGGATGACGATAATGAGTAGGTAGGTATAGGTACTTTCTCGACTGCCCCGTGCGTCACAGTAGTCACAAGCGCAACTGTTGTTTCCTGTGTCGGTCCAAAATCTCTTTGTGGTTTTAGAAACTTTCACAAAGCCACCCGGACTTTGAAGATTTACGGTATTACGCCCCCGTGCTTATGTACGCGACACATAAAAGTCAAATCCTAGTCAGTAGCAGTCATTGTTACCATTACAGTCACAGGCCGTCGGGTGGATTTGACAATCTTAAAAACTAGGGCTTATAATAAAAAATACAGCAGCTCACTCATTAAGAAATTCTACTTTCCTAAAAAAATAACTACGCTTATCACACTCACGGTTTATAAGAAAGAGGCACATTTGAAACTCACCCTATAATTAATAGGCCACTGCCATGGCTGTGACGTCACTTCCCCCTCCTTCGGTTTGAGCCCAGCGTTCCCTTGAAACATGACAGCGTGTGACTCGAAGAAACGCTCTATGAAGCCTGACGCGTATGACTCGAAGCTCACCTTCGGAACTAGACGAGAAAACAAATAATAAAATAGACCTCTTCCTCTGTCCAGTTTTGCATTTGAAAGGCCACATCTTTTACTATGGTAGGCTTAGCTTTTAATCTAGCCACTTGCGGCCATTTTACATCTCTGCAACTGACAACTCTGCTATTGGGTAACACGGTACCTCATTTGTAAGATCTATCGTCTCATTTTCTGGCTTCTGACGAGTAACGACAAAATTCTAGAAATTGAAATGGACTTTCTGGAGGTCATGGGATAGCTAGACGGGTGTTAAAAATAAAAATATCATCATCATCATCTTCTTGCCCTGTTCCCAATTTTATTTGGGGTCGGCGCAATATGTTTTCTCTTTCCATTTAAAAATAAAAATATATTGCGATAAATGTTAGTCTATGAGAATAAGTTTTATAGCAGCATTGTTTGCTAGTCTACCATACCAAGACATCACCTGCAATATTATCGAAAAGTTTTAAATAAATATTTACGCGAATATTACGATAACAACTAAGTACTCACGGTCATCAAATAGATTGTCCTCTACATTCCAGAGCGCGTTCTTGTCGCGTAAGTTAGGGTTGCACGCCACCTCCTGCTGTTCGTAGCCCCATTTCGGTAGCTGCTTGCCCGTTGTGGTTAGAACGCATGCCTGGATAAATATGATGGTGTTATTAAAGAATAGTCCTTTTTTGGCAAGAATGAAAAATAATATAACGCAAATACAAATATAAATAAGTGTACCATTTCAAAACACATGAGTGGTGTTTACACGAAAGATATAACAAATTATTTAGAGAAGAAATATTGTACACAAAAAAACTGAAAGTTATTTTAGCTCTACTTAGAATATATTCAACGGCTGACTGGGTTTTAATAAAACTATGCAGTAATACAACTTATACATGATAATGAAAAACAAGCTATCACTTTTTATTCGGACAACGAGAAGTTCTTTCGGGACGCGGGTAAAATCACAGGCGGAAGCTATCTATAATCTATAATAATATTATAAAGCTGAAGAGTTTGTTTGTACGTTTGTTTGTTTGTTTGAACGCGCTAATCTCAGGAACTACTGGTTCGATTTGAAAAATTCTTTCGGTGTTAGATAGCCTATCTATCGAGGAAGGCTATAGGCTATTTTTTATCCGGGTGCGCGCGGTAGTTCCCACGGGAAAGCGGGTGAAACCGCTGGCAGAAGCTAGTAATTAAATAAAATTAAAACCTGCAAATAATGCACCAACATAAGCTTGCTCCTGACTGTCTGCACTTCATCACCATCTTTACCGCCAGATATTACGATCTTCCAGACATCATTTGCATCGCCGACACCGTCCTATGGGCGTAAAATTATAACTTTGATCTATGCTTCTATTCATATAAGGTTGTTGGTAACATGCTGAGACTCCAATACGGAAATTTATATTCTGCTTATGCCTATTTTGATAAATCGTTAATAATGTTGGGTTCACAAAGATTTAGATAGGATAGGCGACATTCAGATACCCAGTTTCACATAGCAGCAGTGGAATGCAGAAATATAAATTCAAGCACATTCATGGTTCTTGGACAAATAAAACTTAGTTTTCTACACAGTTCTAGTCTTTCTTTATTTCCGGCACAATAAAGTCGTTTTTAAAAGCAAAATGGTCCCTTACCTCTCCATACCCGGTGACTTGCATATACTTAGTGGTGAGTGGCGCCCTCTCGCGGTGGGAGTGCAGGTTGCGGCCGGTCGGCGCATGCGTCAAGCGCACTAGGTCCCCACTCCTGACCATCACTACCCCCTCCACTTGTTCCTTGTCGTAAGGCTTTATGATCCAGCGGTTGTTATCATCTTTATGAGTGTAAGTTGTCACCTAGAGGGAATTTTGGGTTACACTGACGCAAAACAGATTTCGAAGAATTGAGAACCTCCTCCTTTTTTGAAGTCGATAAAAAATTACAAGTATCAAATGTCATCATCATGATATCATATAATTCGACGGACTCATTATTTCCCCCTTATTAATTAATGATTTTCTCGTTTTTAAATTAGCTCGTAAAAGAGGACCAAAATAAATAAAAATTCCCAAATATTCCAAGCACCTTGAGAAACCTGGACTTGAAATTCTGCAATTACCAATCCACCTTGATTAAGCGTGGTGATTAACGCTCATTCCTTCTCTGATTGAGAAGGGGCCTGAGCCCCGAAGTTAGACACTAAATAGGCTCAAGAAGATTTATGCCTTTCACACGATGGCGATAAGTACTGAACATACCTGCTGCTGCTTAGCCCCAACTCCTGAGGGGTACAAATGATGATGAGAATGCAGATACCCCCCACCGGTTCGGTGATTCTTCAGCGATATTAACGCGCCATACGCGACGGTCTTGGGCGCGCTCGCGTTGTGCAAACTGTTGCCTTCCAACCGGGCTTGGAAGCCGGATGAGTAGAAGCCGTCGCCATTGCCACTAGGAAGAGAGGAAGTCAGTATTTTGGTTAATCGTCAACATAAGTTTTTTTCAACTCAAGTTCACCAAGAGCATACAGGTACAGACCCTAGCACATCCACCTACCTCAATCTGATAAATTTCTTCAATAGATTTTCAACCTTATCACAATAGTGGAAGGTTAATGTTAAGGTGTATAGTCTCATGCGTGAAGCTCAATATAGTTAGTTGCGAGTTGCCATTAAGTTTGGCGTATTCTTCTGTTATAACATTAATATTAAAGTTACAATTGTGCAATTGGACTTACCTTTTGCTAAGAACAGTAAGATGTATCCAAAAGAAGAAAACATAGAGCATTATCGGCCACAGGATCAACGTCACTGATCTGCCAATCAAATGCTTCACGGTTAGACTCTGAAACAAATTAAGAAATTCAGGAATGAGCTAGGTTTTTCATTAAAATCACAGGTAATTCAAATACACAAACCCAAAGATAAACTATGTTTTAATAGAGAAATAAATAAATAAAATAATAATAAAGAAGTAATAAAGGTAACTCTCCTATTTTAAGTAGTACTAATAATATACATTCGAAAGCAACTCTTTCTGGCTTTCACACTAAAACTGCTGAACCAATATAAATAAAATTTGTTACACAAATAGTCCGAGACAAGGTGCGGAAAGTAGCTTATAGCTAGTCTGTATAGTTATCTAAATAACTTAAACATAAACTTACAACAGGCCGACTCAAATCCCCCAGCACATTCCACAGGTCGGCTATAGTTCGCAGACCAACAAACAAGACGACGAACAGGCCGACAAATTTTACAGACATGGTGCACGCGAGGGACGCGCCTAAGAACAGCTGCCATGACAGCATACGCGCTGAGAACGGGGCCAAACCCTGGTCTGTCAGTGTGCGAACCTAAGAAATATGTTAAGCGAGTTAAAACACAGGCTAAATTCAGTTTCCGCATCAATATCTGTAAAAGAAGCAAAAAAAATCGAGTTTGTTTTATGAGAGCCTACTAAAATACTTATTTCATTCCAGTTTTCAGTATTTGTTATAGAGGCAACCAGCAACATTAATACATTTTCTGTAAAAATTCAATGGTCTATCTATCATCGTTCATGAGATACAGCCTGATGACGGACCTTATTTTGAAGTTGGTTGAGAAAAGATTTTTATGACGATAACAGACAGAAAAGTTTGGTGATACCGATTTTTGTCTAAGTTGAATTTATCAAGTCTACCAGAGAGTTAATAAATACAAATATTCAGTTTATATTGGTTGTATAAAAAAAACAAAATACCATCTCCGAATACGTACCTTAAATGCTCCATATATAGAACAGCTCATGAAGAACAGTAAAATTGGGTCCAGTAGTATATACCTATTCAGGGTCAAAAAGCCCACATCTGGAACAAAATTAAATTATATGTATATCATCACATCAGCCTAATGCTGAATGTAGGCCCCCTGAGTGCCAACCATTATTTTTGGTTTATCAATCTAACAGTCTATGACAGGAATACAAATAATTATAGAGTAAAACAGTGTTTTTTTTTGCTAAAAAGTATATTTTATGGAGGCACAAAACTCTTATTAAAACATTCCATTTAATGCAGTTTTCTAAATTAGTTAGGTACTTACCGCACAACAATAGCATGGTCCCAATTAATGTGCATTCCAGTGATTTAGTCATCTCCCATATAGTTAGAAATGTCAATGGGATTATTAAAGCTCCTAGGGTTGTACAAAACTGAAAAATAAAATGGCTTGTTAATTTGAACATTCTGGAAGAAAATAATATTAAAATCTCTCAGAAACTACTGTCAGAGCATTATAGTACACCAGGAGCGTATTTTAAGATTGCGCGCCCCGGGCTCCTGTAGCTCTCCGCCCCATCAAGGAAGAAAAAATTTACAGATTTTATATTTCCCATTATTTTTCTGTGGACAACATTTTTTTTTAATTCGTTGATTACATCATCGTAGTCAATTGTATTTGTTAAATCGGCTTCGGTGTTCAAAATTATGAAATTGATCAGCCGTTCTTTGATAAGACGCGATGTTAAATAGTTTTTAGGGTTTCGTAGTCAACTAGGAACGCTTATCCAAAAAGAAGGAAAAATAAATAAGGCGCGAGCGTAGCGAGCGCGAATTTTTTTTGTTAGTTTAGAGTCTCAAAGGTAGACACCGAGAAAAAACTTGAAGATTGATAAGGTAAGAGTGAAGCGAGCCCGTAATTTTTTTAATTAGAAGACTAAAAGGTAAACAAAGAAAAAAAAGTCGGAGATTGAAAAGGCGCGAGCGCAGCGAGCGCGAATTTTTTTCGTTTGAAGAGACAAAATTTTACCATACGTAATTTTATTATTTTTTATGAAATTATGCCGCCCCCTAAAAAGTGCCACCCGGGGCATTTGCCTCCCTGACTCCCACATGCTGCGCCACTGATCTCATAATGTCTAAATATCAACGTGCCTAAGCAGTGGCGGCGCTAGACCAAATGTGCACGTCGGCAACATCAAGTTTGCGACGCCCTAGGGCCTCGCCAGCTTTTGTGCCGGGTGGGTATATACAGTGTTGGTCAAGTAACAATTCATAATTTTATTGGATAATGTATAGTTTATGAAGCCAAGAAATATTAAGGAAAGAAAAAGCTTTTAAAAAAATAAGAATGCGCGAGCGAAGCGAGCGCGAAATATTTTATTAGCCTGACGTGTAAACTATCTAAAATCGAAAAGAAAAGGGCGCGAGCGGAGTGCTATTTGTTGAAAGCTGAAGTTGCAGTTTTGGTTAATTTGTGGAGGCATGAAGCGTGGAGGAACAGACCAAAAGCAATATGAATGCGCGAGCGAAGCGAGCGCGAAAATTTTGATCAGTTCGAGGATGAAACATGATTGGCGAAACGAAAATAAATACGTAACAAATTTTTCTGCGANAAGCCAAGAAATATAAAGGAAAAAAAAAGCTTTTAAAAAAATAAGAATGCGCGAGCGAAGCGAGCGCGAAATATTTTTTTAGCTTGACGTGTAAACTAACTAAAATCGAAAAGAAAAGGGCGCGAGTGGAGCGAGTGCGATTTGTTGAAAGCTGAAGTTGTCGTTTTGGTTAATTTGTGGAGGAACAGACAAAATTCAAAATGAATGCGCGAGCGAAGCGAGCGCGAAAATTTTGATCAGTTCGAGGATGAAACATGATTGGCGAAACGAAAATAAATGCATAACAAATTTTTCTGCGAGACTCTCTCAGGTGCGAGGGCGGCGGCGCGGGCGATCGCCGACGTCGCCGACGCCTAGCGTCTTCACTTGCACGAAGCGATTGGGGCTTCAGACATAAAAAAACCGAGGCGGAAAAAAAATGACGGATCTAACCGGTTCAGGAAAGGACAAGGGGCAATTGAATTTCGAATTTCTTGAGACATGAAATCCACGCACAACACAAAGGGCGGCTTACATACTTTAATAGAATTTCAAATTTCTTCAGACACGAAATCAACATGTGCAAAAGGTGGCTCAGGGATGTTCTAGTTTTACGATTTAAAATATTTTTTCAAACGTCCAAAACCAAGCCACCAGGGGCGCCCTGCTGGCCGCCCCTCGTGACCTGCCGCCCCGGGCTATAGCCCTTCTAGCCTAAGGGTAAATACACCCCTGTAGTACACACAAGAGCAAGTCAACCTACTCGAATCTGACAGATTTTACCAATCAAACATTAACTTTCCTCTATTGTGATAAGTTTCATAATCTATTGAAGAAATTTTACAGATTTGAGGTAGGTTGATGTGGTAGCACCTGTACAAAATAATGTGGATATCAGATAATTACAAAAATATCTGAACATATATATTTTTCAGCATGCAGATATTTTTGTGTAATTTTAATTGAGTGAATGAACTTTTGTTGAAGAGTATAGGTACATAAATCTTACCAGTCTCATTCCTTCATAGCGAGCACCCTCATACTTGTCCCCAGGCTTCTCAAATGGAAATGTTCCATCATACCCAGTCAGTTTACCTGATAACGCGATCAGCATCTAGATTTAAAAATTGAATATTTTGATCTATTGAATGCAAAAATAATTATATAAGATTCTATCAGATTATTTAAGAGAGATCAAGACTGTTCTGCATCTGTTGACATTAATAGAACTTGATAGGATATTTGAAAGACTGCTATAATGCTCTTTTTTTTTTGTTAACTTGGTGTAAAGTCTAAGGACACCTTCATACTATGTCACAAAAATGAACTCAGTACTTGTTATCATAACTGTATCTACACATATTTGTTTTAAACTTTTGCGACTTGTTGACATATTTTAGACAACAAACGGGTCTTACTGGTGATTTAAATTATAAAGGTTCACAATACATACCCTCTTTTCTCCCGATGTTTCGGCCGAATTGCACAGACCGTGGTCACAGGTGGAATTTACCCATGGAGTAGGGTCAATCGTCGTTCAATCGCGAATAGGACCTGTTTGTTGTCCAAAATATATCTACACATATTTTTAGTGAATATTGAAAGTGAAATAACTATTTGTATTTGATCACTGCTATATTTACCTTGCCAAGTGGTGGATGCACATCAAAGAAGAATGTTCTGTTTATGTACCAGCTTGCCATTTTACCAAAGTGAGTTTCATCCCAACTGAAAATATTTAAACAGAGCCTCTGTCTTATGCATACTTATTGAACGTTCGACTCTTACCACTTCATTATAAAACGCGGTCCTAAAAAGGTACTTGCTTAAGCTTTGAACCATGATTAATTCTACATAAAACCAAATTCGAAACGTAACTTTTAAATATATTTACCACACATGATCAGGTTCCAAAACTTTGTAAAATCTTGTGAAAAATGTAGCACCACATAATATTCCAAATGTTATCCACCATCTACAAAGAAATTGTGAAATTTTAATAGAAATATTGAGTTCGAAAAAATATTTCAATGTCGTGTTAATTAGAAAGTACATTTTGTTACTCGGCGGAGTCGCAGCACTCGATTTCTTCTTTGCAGTCATTGTTGATTAAATAATGAATAGGCCAAATTGATAAATTTAAACAGTACGTAACATTTTAATTTATAATTTAGTAAAACATAACTTTGTAACGGTACATCAACAAGTGCAAACAAGGCAGATTTATAAACGTCAACAGACTTTACTGACAGCTGTGACATCTGCCAGAAAAGGTCAAGGGCATCCATAGACATTAATTAGACATACATTGCCAATGAACTTAGAGGTGTTTTCAAAAAGAGTTTTAACCGTAAATAAAAATTATCTATTGAATTTAAAAAAAAAATATTATGTTTGAATTAGTTAGGTACTACCACTAGATTTCGTCAGTGACTTCGTCCTTGTCCCGAGGGAAGTAGGTACAGTTGACAGCAAGTCAGCACAATCAAAATAAGTCATTTCTGTCAAATTTTATCAATCGAACATTAACCGTGTAGTCCGGTTCGGACCCCGATCGGGGTCTTGACATGAAGGTTACCGTAAGCTCAATTGAAACCCCGATCGGGGTCCGCTATTGAGTCATACACTGTCCTAATTATTTACGTCCATATTTATTTTCCTTACTATCGAACCTTATTTGTGTGTACTAATTAAAATACTTAAATAAATTTATAATATTTTTACGTCAACAAACCTTTAATTATTGCATCCCAAAATAAAAATAACACATTCAAAATCCAATCGTAATTACCGCGAATTCTAAACCGATCCGCCATGTTTGTTTACATTAGTTGTTTTTTTTATTTATAGAAGAATAGACAAGAATAGACGAATGGACCATTACCAGATATCGATTGACGCGATTCCTTTTAAAATAATCGATTCAATTCCTTTGTAAATATATATTACTAAATAACACAATTAATAATTATTATGAGAAATAAACAAAAAAAAGTAATAGCATCTTTATATATGCTAAAAATTGCTCTGAAACCGGTGTTTTTTTT
>NWSH02000329.1:2957107-2974997 GCA_002382865.2 Heliothis virescens | reverse complement strand
TGTTCAAGATAGTGTTTGACTATTTATTCGTAAGTTTTTACCAAATTAAAAATGCCTAACTTTTGGGTAGTCCTTAGATATACGTAGTTTTCCCTTATTTTGAAATTTAATGACCTCGTTTGACCTATTGCATATCGTTGTCAAATAAGTTTTCTCGAAAACTATTGCTAAAATATTCCTTATGAAGCATTATGCACTTAGAAATCATATGTTGAAAGTTGGTATAAATTCTTGAATTCCACATCGCGGTTCAAAATATCCCGCCGAATTTACGGTGTATGTCAATGTCAAAATCTGGTCGAGCAGAGAGGTACCTTCCACAAGGCTTCCATAAGGGTGAAAATCGATGGCAGAAAGACAGATTTGTGTACGCTGACTTGGTGTAGACTGTACATTACATACATACATACATCCTGTACTTATTCACCGGCTGTTCAAATAGTTAACATTTTAGTGTAAAAACAAACAAGCAAACTCTGGATATCTTGCTAATGCTTATGTTTCAATAAATAGCTTAAATAATAACCGGGAATTATTTTGACCTTGTAATTTTTGTAACATTACATTTCATTGGTAATAAATAAATCTTAAAATAAACATAATCATAAATCTGAAATAGGCGATAGTTGAGTCGATGACACATTCTTCGAAAAATGTGAATTTGTTATTTATTACTTGGTATTTTTGAATGCGGGAAAAATTTAAGGAATTTCAAGAAAAAACCCCGGCTTAGGGATGTGCTTTTACTTTCCAATAATGAATATTCTAAAATGCTCTTCGTGAAATGATTTTTGGAATTCGAATAACTTTGTGTAATGAGAGGGATTCTTCCCGGACTCTCCTACAGTTTCCCCTGTCCCCAGTTGCAGGAAATCTCACGTAGATTTTGTATTGCTTAAATTCAATGAAGAAGTATATTAAAGGTCATTTTCGCAATGGAAGACTTTTCATGATAAATTCATACATTCTACAACTGCCAAATTGTAGGTACACCTAATGGTAAAATGTTTTTACAGGCAATATTTCTTCCGTTTAATGGTCAAAGCAGTCAACATAAATAAATTGATCAGTTTATGACATGAATTGATACCTATATGCTTCTAAAGGGGGATTGCAAATTAACTAAGTGAATTAAACTATTATAATAGCCCTGAGCTTTTGATTTAGGAGCTGATTGAATAGTTGACTATAAAAGTTGACTCAATGAAAACTATCAACTGCGCATCACTACAGCAAGTATTTGACGCGTGAAATCGTGAATGTCAACAAATAAAAGTTTCATCCGTCTTCGCTGATTCATGTCTCGTTTAGTGTAAACAAATAAATAGTAGTTCGTATCGTCAGTAGCCTTTATATTATTCACACACAGTTTTGCACTTAGTGTTCGACTATGACGACGTATTGACGGTCGCACAATGAATAATCATAATAATTATTTTTTAGTCGTATATTTGTTATTAATATCATCTTGTTTGTGTGAAATTATTATTAGTGGTAGTCAAAGAGAAAAGTTTTTAACTGGCTTCGTAGAGCATTATAATAATTTGCCTAATCAAATTTACCAGTCCAATGAGGGATTATTGCAGAGTGTTCAGCAATTGGTGAGTAAATACATAATAAAAACTTTTCGGGTTATCGTATTTTGAGACCTTTGTATCGTAAGTTATCTTTGTTGTGAATATCATGTTTTTTTTTCCCTAAAGAGGTCCTCAACATGCTCAGATTGGCGTTTCAGACTTATTTAGATAATAGAACAAAAATATAAGTATCAAGTTTATCAACAAAATTAAAAAATCTTGAAACTAAATTTTTCATACAATTGGCGGTACCTAACTAAAAAAATATTGTTTAGGATGATGTCACCTATCGGATAGTAGCCAACATAAGAGCTACCGAGATACATGATGTTGAAGCTACCAAGGATCTAGAATGTACCGCGACAATCCAAGAGTCTGAGGATGATGACGTCACTGTTATCAACCATGTTTGCCACGAGCTGGTACCAAGTACCACAACGGAAAATGCAGAGGATGCGGAGACTGAGGCACAGGCGGAGGGAACGGTTACGAGTAGACGTGTGCAGCTGGAGAATGAAGTACAGTCAGACACAGCTGTAAGTATGACTATAGTTATATGCAATTTTGCAAAAAGCCCCCAAGCCCTGAAGCTGTTATCTACATTTATTTGTAATTTTATTCTCACAAGAACACTATTAGCATACAGTTTAAACCAAACCACTAATGATGTTCTTATTACACAAATTTTAAAAATCACAATTACTTACATACATACTTAATTACAAACAGATATATTGTAAGAATATATGTGAAGTCATTGGATGCTCATGACATTGTGAAGGAAAACATCTTGAGGTCTGAGGAAACTTGACTTCAAAGACTAAAATCACCACCCTCTTGAGCTAGTATGGTGATTAAGGCTCATTCCTTCTATGAGCATTGTGAGAATGGGGATTATAAAAAGACAGATGATGGTGAAACTAAATAGCTTTTTTATATTATAAAAAAAAATAGTTTGACAGAAATACTTCATTTTTGTCTGTGATTTTTTTATGTGAAGCTGAGTAGCATGAAGTTCATTGTTTAGAGCTGATTAATTAAGCCAATAAGTAATTATTACATTTACTTGCAATTAATAACAAAATTTCAGATAACCCTTTAACATGTCACTGTACGCTGAGTGTGAATGAGGTCTGGGTGACTTAGAACTGTGTTTATATGTCAAGGATTCTGATATAAATAGATATTGCTAATTTAATATATTCCTTTCTTCACTATCCATCTTCATACTGTAATTCTACATGATTATTTTATAAACATTACTTAAACATGTATGATATTACACTTTGATTACAAAACCCAAGATCTCATTATCAATTTTTTAAACTTATAGATGACTAACCGTTCCTCTGTGGTTTTAACTGCATCCCAGAGATAAACAGTGTTCCTCTCCCAGATAAACCTTAGCCTATGTGTTATTCTGAATATAAGCTTTATCACTGCCAAGTTTCATCTTAATCCATATAGTCCAATAGTTTTTGCGAAAAAGAAATATTTCGGATTTATACATAAGCAGCATTACAAAAAAATATTGAAAAAAGATAAGAAAATCTTTGTTCAAAAAATATAAAAAATAATTTTACCATATTTATAATTAGCAGCATACACTAAAATTAGGCGTCATTGTTCCACATGCATAGAAATGGCGCGAAGCCAGATTAAATTCTCTTACTGCAGTTCAGTTACCTTATTTAGCTTCCATATTTATTTTCTGTGTGTTGAGAGATACAAACTTGTGGAATCAAGTTGTCTACTTATATTTATATGTAGAAGGTTATTTCAATTAGAGCTAGTATCCTAGTGGACGTAATATGTTACTTTATAAAAAGTAAAACGTTCGGATTCGTGGGTTTTAATTATTAATAACATAGCAGCCTGGAGCATAGGGAGAGCTCATGGCTAAGTCAAAGCCGCGTGGATCGATCGATCATAAAGTTAAGCAACGCTTGGCGCAGTCGGTCCGTGAATGGGTGACCATCTTGTCATAACGAGTTCTTCCGTGTTTCGGAAGTCCCGGCTGTCAATTGATCATCTTTGGCAGTCGTTACGGGTAGTCAGAAACCAAAAAGTCTGACAACCAGTCTTACCAATGGGTAAACTGGGGTGCAGAGGTCAAACAGGCATTTGCTTCATGTAAAATATTGGTTCTCAGCTGCACCCGGTTAGACTGGAAGCCGACCCCAATTTAGTTGGGAAAAGGGGCGGCAGATGATAGCAGCCTAAAGCATAGAACTTGATGGTGATACATCCGTGCTTCGGAGAACACTTGCCCGTTGGTCCTGCACCTGATCTTTCTTCGGTCGTACCATTGTGCTAGGAGAGTGACTCGTCTACACAAACGCTTGTGCTCAATATGCATATCTTGCGCAGCTGGTTAATCTTCGAGAAGAGCCGCCGGTGCAGAGGCTGACTCTTATATTTCTCCCTTAATATGTTAAATGTATTTACGGTCGTTAATAGGAATTCGACTTGAATACTTCTAATGTAAAATTTCACCTCTAGTAGGCAAATCCAGAGATAGATAGTTTATTAAATTCCGCAGCTAAAGTATAATATGTTTTATATTACGTTTTCTCATAACATTATGCATCGACCACATCTAGTTGAATATATTAAATAAGCACTTCGAATAAACATTTTCAATATTACTTACATTATTTTTTCCACAATTAACCACTGGTGCGCCAATGGTTTACAAACTATCTTTTGTATCTTTTGCAAATTGTAATTACTATTTTTACTATTACAATTTTTTTCTTACTCATTGGTTTTTAGGGTTCCGTACCCAAAAGGGTAAAACGGGACCCTATTATTAAGACTCCGTTGTCTGTCTGTCTCCGGGTTGTACCTCATAAACCGTGATAGCTAGAAAGCTGAAATCTTCACAAATTATGTATTTCCGTTGCAAATGGGGGTTCCCATACAATAAACCTGTGAAACCGCAAATTATAACTTTGTTATTCATATATTTGTAAACAAAGTTATTCTTTGCTGCCCGAAAAATGTTTGTATTTTGGCTAGTTTTGTTTTTATACTTAGGAATATCCGATTAGCGTGGAAGTTAGCAAATATTTCACATTTTTGCGTCTACGTAGGATACACGAAAGGCTGTTATTGTTTTGTTAAAGCATTTAGAACTGTAGGCATTCCGTTCTAACCATTCATAGACATATGTTTGGTATACAGGTGGAGGAGTAAGATGCCTATATTTTAATAGTTTTTTTTTTTATCTCAGAAATGAAGGCCAACATTTTGGCATACCATAGGATAGCAATATAGGAGACCAAATGTATACTTTTTATTCTATAAGAATAACAGGTACCTACATGTTTTATATCGAAGCCAATTCCGTATTTGGAATCAATAAACCATCTATCCTTCATCATTCGTACCAGACCGGGATGCTAAGCGTTCATGGGAGCAGTCTATGTTCATATTACCTAATTGTTTTAGGTAACATCAGGTGAACAGTTTATAGCGATACCTCGGGATCAACCAAGCGCTCCCTGTATTGGATGCGCCTTGCACATCAATCCACAGGCTCCGGGAGTTAGTGACCTCGCCAGCCTAGGAGTGCGGCATCTCGACATACATGAACCTTCAGCCAAACACAGCTTGGATACTGTTATAGATGTAGAAAGACAAGTTCAAGTAAGCAACTTCACATATACATAAATAGAACACCTAGTATTTTTTGGAACACTTATTTTTTCTTTCTGAATTTGCAGGTAGTCAACGGTGTGCGGTACATATTAACTCTATTGATTAATTCTAACAATTGTACTGATGTACAAACTGAGAATTGTATTTTCCCTAAAACATGTAAGGTAACGATTCTAGTTAAACCGTGGATTAAATTGTCTAACGGTCATAACTACAGATCTATCTTGGCTAATAATTGCACAGAACCTTGGCTATACGGTGATGATGGTGAAATTGTACATGAACCATCTAATGATAATGACATACAGGTTAAACATCACACAGATGTCCAATCTGTGCCGAATCAAGAACGGACTCTCACTGAAGACGAATTACGATCCCTACAAGAACAGATAATTCCTAATACTGAATTTAAAGAACCAGCGGAGCCATTTAGGCAATTGGACACAACATCTCCTAGTACTTTGGACGTAAGCAAAGAACACGTTTTCAAAGTCGAATCCGATAAACACACTGAAAACTCGGTCCCCGTTACTGAATCCCATAATACAGAACAACAATCTTTTAAGAAAAATCTCGATACAGATAAGAAGAAAGCTATAGATGATATGTTAGATTTTTTCAACTTTTNGTCGGTCCGTGAATGGGTGACCATCTTGTCATAACGAGTTCTTCCGTGTTTCGGAAGTCCCGGCTGTCAATTGATCATCTTTGGCAGTCGTTACGGGTAGTCAGAAACCAAAAAGTCTGACAACCAGTCTTACCAATGGGTAAACTGGGGTGCAGAGGTCAAACAGGCATTTGCTTCATGTAAAATATTGGTTCTCAGCTGCACCCGGTTAGACTGGAAGCCGACCCCAATTTAGTTGGGAAAAGGGGCGGCAGATGATAGCAGCCTAAAGCATAGAACTTGATGGTGATACATCCGTGCTTCGGAGAACACTTGCCCGTTGGTCCTGCACCTGATCTTTCTTCGGTCGTACCATTGTGCTAGGAGAGTGACTCGTCTACACAAACGCTTGTGCTCAATATGCATATCTTGCGCAGCTGGTTAATCTTCGAGAAGAGCCGCCGGTGCAGAGGCTGACTCTTATATTTCTCCCTTAATATGTTAAATGTATTTACGGTCGTTAATAGGAATTCGACTTGAATACTTCTAATGTAAAATTTCACCTCTAGTAGGCAAATCCAGAGATAGATAGTTTATTAAATTCCGCAGCTAAAGTATAATATGTTTTATATTACGTTTTCTCATAACATTATGCATCGACCACATCTAGTTGAATATATTAAATAAGCACTTCGAATAAACATTTTCAATATTACTTACATTATTTTTTCCACAATTAACCACTGGTGCGCCAATGGTTTACAAACTATCTTTTGTATCTTTTGCAAATTGTAATTACTATTTTTACTATTACAATTTTTTTCTTACTCATTGGTTTTTAGGGTTCCGTACCCAAAAGGGTAAAACGGGACCCTATTATTAAGACTCCGTTGTCTGTCTGTCTCCGGGTTGTACCTCATAAACCGTGATAGCTAGAAAGCTGAAATCTTCACAAATTATGTATTTCCGTTGCAAATGGGGGTTCCCATACAATAAACCTGTGAAACCGCAAATTATAACTTTGTTATTCATATATTTGTAAACAAAGTTATTCTTTGCTGCCCGAAAAATGTTTGTATTTTGGCTAGTTTTGTTTTTATACTTAGGAATATCCGATTAGCGTGGAAGTTAGCAAATATTTCACATTTTTGCGTCTACGTAGGATACACGAAAGGCTGTTATTGTTTTGTTAAAGCATTTAGAACTGTAGGCATTCCGTTCTAACCATTCATAGACATATGTTTGGTATACAGGTGGAGGAGTAAGATGCCTATATTTTAATAGTTTTTTTTTTTATCTCAGAAATGAAGGCCAACATTTTGGCATACCATAGGATAGCAATATAGGAGACCAAATGTATACTTTTTATTCTATAAGAATAACAGGTACCTACATGTTTTATATCGAAGCCAATTCCGTATTTGGAATCAATAAACCATCTATCCTTCATCATTCGTACCAGACCGGGATGCTAAGCGTTCATGGGAGCAGTCTATGTTCATATTACCTAATTGTTTTAGGTAACATCAGGTGAACAGTTTATAGCGATACCTCGGGATCAACCAAGCGCTCCCTGTATTGGATGCGCCTTGCACATCAATCCACAGGCTCCGGGAGTTAGTGACCTCGCCAGCCTAGGAGTGCGGCATCTCGACATACATGAACCTTCAGCCAAACACAGCTTGGATACTGTTATAGATGTAGAAAGACAAGTTCAAGTAAGCAACTTCACATATACATAAATAGAACACCTAGTATTTTTTGGAACACTTATTTTTTCTTTCTGAATTTGCAGGTAGTCAACGGTGTGCGGTACATATTAACTCTATTGATTAATTCTAACAATTGTACTGATGTACAAACTGAGAATTGTATTTTCCCTAAAACATGTAAGGTAACGATTCTAGTTAAACCGTGGATTAAATTGTCTAACGGTCATAACTACAGATCTATCTTGGCTAATAATTGCACAGAACCTTGGCTATACGGTGATGATGGTGAAATTGTACATGAACCATCTAATGATAATGACATACAGGTTAAACATCACACAGATGTCCAATCTGTGCCGAATCAAGAACGGACTCTCACTGAAGACGAATTACGATCCCTACAAGAACAGATAATTCCTAATACTGAATTTAAAGAACCAGCGGAGCCATTTAGGCAATTGGACACAACATCTCCTAGTACTTTGGACGTAAGCAAAGAACACGTTTTCAAAGTCGAATCCGATAAACACACTGAAAACTCGGTCCCCGTTACTGAATCCCATAATACAGAACAACAATCTTTTAAGAAAAATCTCGATACAGATAAGAAGAAAGCTATAGATGATATGTTAGATTTTTTCAACTTTTCTGGTTTTAAACCTAAAGCTGAAACTGAAGATGTTGTTTCAAGAGTAAGAAGAAGTTACGATTATGATCTGCAAGTGCTATCTCTTGCAAAAGATTATCATGGAATTAAAAACAGCATAGAGAATGCACGTTTCATGTACGAAATGGCTCAAGCTATGGTTGACTACTTGAATGAGATGGACATGGAGATCAAAAACAGAGTTGTAAATGATGTCGTTAAAGCTGAAGAAGAAACGGAAAATCTTCAACGTTTTGTTTACATACAGGCTCGTGTTACGATACCGTGTGATAAGGTTGAATGTAAGCCTGTAGATGTAGTGACCCAGATTTGTAATGGTGTCATAGATAGCACGAACACAAATAGTCCTCAGATTCTTAATACTTTTTGTTACAACGAGAATAAAGAGAGAGATTTTAGAAAAGTCGTTAAAGAAATACCTCTTGATGACCCTATTCTGCAAAAGCTGGCTGAAGAAGCGTTAAAAAAAATTGAAACTGAATCGAAATCCCAAAACGCTTTGAAAATCAGCAGAATAGCTTCAGCTATTACCCAGTTAACATCAGGCACTTTGACAAAATTTTCACTTATCATTGAGAATGTAAACTGTAAAAAAAATGTACCACTGATGTTACGAATGAATTGCACAGTCATAGAACAACCAGGATCGAAAATTTGTGAAGTAATTGTTCACGAGAGACATTGGCTTAATGAAAGGAAAATATCATATACTTGCACAGACAGACCAGTTGAAATGAGGATCTCAAAAGCATTAATTACAAAAAATGTTACAGTAGATGATCCAAAAGTGGCAGAAATGTTGCAAGAAGCCATTCAATATTTGGAAACTCAATCTGAAAGGAATAACAAACAAAAGATAGTAAATATAAATTCTATCTCTTCACAAATAATTGCGGGTTTTTTAACTAAAATTGAATTTGTAGCGGGTTATACAAATTGCACAGATGAAACTAATACTAGAACTGAGTTTCCAGCGAAGTGTGAAGTGCTCAAAGATGAAGGCCTTCGCTTATGCAAAGCTCAAATTTGGGACAGGTCTTGGATTATGGATGGAAGACAAGTTGAAGTCTCATGCGATGATGTGTTGAAAAGTAATGAAGTTCAAGGTGCAAGGAAAAAAAGATCTATTGACTCCACTGGAGAACAAAATCGACCAAGTGGGAGCGAACATAATCAAATTGATTATAAAAAACTTGCAGAAGACTCTTTAAACAAGTTTATGTTGGCATCAACCAGTCGCCAACATTATGCAGTTATGAAGGTTGAGAAAGTTAAGGCTCACGATAAACATGGAAAGTTGATAAGACTATTATTTTCCATCTCACCCACGAATTGTTACATTAAAAGTGATGAGTTGTTGTCTTCACCTAAATGTGTTGTAGTAAACCCTAAAAATATATTCCATTGCCGTTCCGACGTATTGCAAAAGGGTTGGATTGACAAAAAACAGTATTTTATAAACTGTAACGTCCAAGACAATGACAAAAGCTGGAATTCTGACGGAATAAAGGAACAGAATTTAAACAATCCAAAATATTATCAACTGGCTGAGGAGTCATTGAAAAAATATATGCATGGCACTGAAAATGTTCAAAATCACAGAGTAGTACGATTGGAAAAAGTAACTACCAAAGTAGTTTCTGGATTACTGACAGATATTGACTTCATTATATCTCCCATAACCCCAGCTGGCAGTAGTAACAAAACTGTAAAATGTCATTCAAAGATATTCGAAAAGCAATGGTTAGGCACAAAAGATTTTGACGTATCTTGCCAATTAGCTGGCAATCAAAATCATGACTCACATGTCAAAAATTTGGAGGATCCCAGATACATGCAAATGGCTGTAGAAGCCTTGGAGAAATATATCCAAAACAAAGACGAATCTAATCTTATACGCGTAACTTTCGTAGATGAGGTAGAAGAACAAGAAGGCAAATCAATTAAAATCAGATTTATGGCATCTCATAACGAAGATGACAATGGCGATACACTTTGTTATGCACAATTCCTTGAAACACAAAAACCTCAAAATGTTACATGTCGTTCTATTGGCACAGTGTTAAAAGAAAATGAAGTTACAGAAGATGACCCTAAATTCAGCAAGTATGTGCAGTGGGCAGAAGAATCTCTCAATGATTATCTTCAAAGCATTAATAATTCTCAACTTTATACCATTGCTTCGATAGAAAGTGTGAAAGTGCAGTGGGATGGAAGCGTTAAAACTCTTATCAAGTTTATAATAACACCAATAGATATTGAGAATAGTGAAATACAAGGAAAAATATGCTTAGCTGAAATAAAAGATCATATCTGGTTAAATAAAAATAAAAAAGACAAGAACATTAAATGCGAACCAGCAAAAGAGTTGTACAGGGCCAAAAGAGAAGCCCGACTTGGCATAAACGTGGTCGGAGGAATAACAGAACAAGATGCCAAAAACCCTCATTACATGGAATTGGCTGAACAATCTTTGCGTAAATATTTATCAGAGAACCCACATATCACGCAATCCCCCGGAGTCGTCCCTGTGGTTGAAAAAGTGACCACGCAAGTCGTGACCGGCTCTATGACTCGCATTAACTTTCACTTCCAGGCATCGGGCGCGGGCTCGCAACAAGATCATAAAACTATGAAGTGCCATGCAGAAATTTGGGAACGACCCTGGCTACAGTTTAAAGAAATTAACGTTACATGTTTTGAAGCTAAAGCAAAAGTACGCAGAGACTTGGCCGGAGGAATAACAGAACAAGATGCCAAAAATCCTCATTACATGGAATTGGCAGAACAATCTATGCGTAAATATTTATTAGAGAACCCACATATTACACAAGCCCCCGGAGTCGTCCCTGTGGTTGACAAAGTGACCACGCAAGTCGTGGCCGGCTCTATGACTCGCATTGACTTTCACTTCCAGGCATCGGGCACGGGCTCGCAACAAGATCATAAAACTATGAAGTGCCATGCAGAAATTTGGGAACGACCCTGGCTACAGTTTAAAGAAATTAACGTTACATGTTTCGAAGATAAAGCAAAAGTACGCAGAGACTTGGCCGGAGGAATAACAGAACAAGATCCCAAAAACCCAGATTACATAGAATTAGCAAAACAATCCATGCATAAATATTTATCGGAGAACCCACATATCACACAATCCCCCGGTGTCATCCCTGTGATTGAAAAAGTGACCACACAAGTCGTGGCCGGCTCTCTGACTCGCATTGACTTTCACTTCCAGGCATCGGGCACGGGCTCGCAACAAGATCATAAAACTATGAAGTGCCATGCAGAAATTTGGGAACGACCCTGGCTACAGTTTAAAGAAATTAACGTTACATGTTTCGAAGATAAAGCAAAAGTACGCAGAAACGTGCCCGGAGGAATAACAGAACAAGATTCCAAAAACCCAGATTACATAGAATTAGCAAAACAATCCATGCATAAATATTTATCGGAGAACCCACATATCACACAATCCCCCGGAGTCATCCCTGTGATTGAAAAAGTGACCACACAAGTCGTGGCCGGCTCTCTGACTCGCATTGACTTTCACTTCCAGGCATCGGGCACGGGCTCGCAACAAAATCATAAAACTATGAAGTGCCATGCAGAAGTTTGGGAACGACCCTGGCTACAGTTAAAAGAAATTAACGTTACATGTTTCGAAGCTAAAGCAAAAGTACGCAGAGATGTGCCTGGAGGAATAACAGAACAAGATCCCAAAAACCCTCATTACATGGAATTGGCAGAACAATCTTTGCGTAAATATTTATCAGAGAACCCACATATCACACAATCCCCCGGAGTCATCCCTGTGATTGAAAAAGTGACCACACAAGTCGTGGCCGGCTCTCTGACTCGCATTGACTTTCACTTCCAGGCATCGGGCACGGGCTCGCAACAAGATCATGTAACTATGAAGTGCCATGCAGAAGTTTGGGAACGACCCTGGCTACAGTTTAAAGAAATTAACGTTACATGTTTCGAAGCTAAAGCAAAAGTACGCAGAGACTTGGCCGGAGGAATAACAGAACAAGATCCCAAAAACCCTGATTACATAGAATTAGCAACACAATCCTTGCATAAATATTTATCAGAGAACCCACATATCACACAATCCCCCGGAGTCGTCCCTGTGGTTGACAAAGTGACCACGCAAGTCGTGGCCGGCTCTATGACTCGCATTGACTTTCACTTCCAGGCATCGGGCACGGGCTCGCAACAAGATCATAAAACTATGAAGTGCCATGCAGAAGTTTGGGAACGACCTTGGCTTGAGTCTAAGACAGAAATTACAGTATCTTGTGCCTATGCTAACAAAAGAGTTAAAAGACATTTGAGAGTTCCTAGTCATACCTTGAAACATAATTCCCTTAAGTACGAAGTACTAGATGATGAAAAAAATAGTCATCAAAAAGAAAAAGATGCCACTAATAATTTACGCGGGCATACAGAAGAAGTGAAAGATCCAAGTAAACCTGAATATAAAATACTTGCTGAAGAAGCTTTGCGTAAATATCAGCTTAAAACCACCGTCTATCATAAGGTGCTTGAAGTAAAAACCGTTGTCACTCGTGTGGTTTCTGGTCTAAAATATATAATAAATTTCAATGCCGCCCCCACCACATGCTTATTAAATGTCACCAGTGTGCGTGCACGCAGCTGTAAACCAGTTGCTGATGTAATTCTCTACTGTCATACCGAAATTTGGGATAGGCCATGGCTAAAACTTAAGAAGATTGATGTCAACTGTTATGGTGATGACTCTGAAGAATCTGACACTGATTTATCATTAAAACCTGGCAATGTTACTAATAACAGTAGTGAAAAATATATGAAACTGGCTGAAGATGCTTCAGAACAATATCTGACGACATCGAACAGGAAGTACGTTCATAAAGTCACAGAAATTCTCAACGCCACTGAACAAGTTGCTAACGGCACAATAACTACTGTTGCTTTCTCAATTTCACCTACAACATGTTTACGGAATGATACTACCAAAACATCGTGTAATTTAAAGCAACCAGTTGTTGTCTTTCACTGTAATGCAGTAATACGGGAACGCCCTTTGTTAGAACATGAAAAAGAAATTGAAGTAACTTGTAAAAAACGTAGCGAACGAAAAACTAAGAAGGAGAAGCGCGATATTGGCGTTAGGGATACAAGACAAACTGTTGATGACGATGATGAAATGGACGATGAAACTACGTTCTACTACGCCGATCGCGCTATTCAACATATGAATGATAATTCGAATTCTAATAATTTACACAAATTGATATCTATACACGCCGCGCAAAGTAGTATGCAAATGGGAACAATAACTGTACAAATGTATCTAGAAGTCGCAGAAACTTTTTGTTTACGGCAGAAGCAGAAGAAAGATCTCCAGAACTGTGAAGAAATGAACGGTTTAACTCACAGATTATGTCTGGCTAGACTGTGGCCGTCTCCCGATGATGAACTGGTGGTAAGACACGTTTCCGTAGTTTGTGACGACGACGAAGACTTCACATCAATCACTGGTGTGAATATACCCGAACTTCTGAAGATGTCTATTGCTGACCTTGAGAGGGCTCCTGAAGCTAAATATAAATTAGTTCATCAGGGTGAGCCACAAGTCATACCTACGCTAGATTCAAAATCCCCGTTTAAACTTAATTTCTTTGTTGCTACTACGAACTGTTCCGTAGACGTAAACCTGGATGACAATCCCTTCCAATGTTTCTTAAACACGGAGATACCATCAAAGTCCTGTCATTCCTTTATATGGCTTGAGACAGAAACTAAATTCGTACGTTACATTAACGCCAAATGTTCGCCAATTAAACGTGTCAGGAGATCCTCTCTGGATTCGACTAATACGACTTCAGACAAATTGGAGATCCAAAAGATGGTACAGGACTCATTAGAGAAGTTAGAAATGACATCTTTGCACCGGTATAAACAAAGAGTTCTGCAAATTAACAGTTTTTCCACTAAGATCACATCTGGGAAAGTTACTACAATTGATTTTGATGTTGGATACACTTCTTGTCTGAAATATGAATGGGTCGCAAACATAACCACTTGTGATTTCCTGGAGCATTTACCGCGTAGGCGCTGTGTGGCCCAGGTAAGGGAGACACTTTGGATCAATAACGGACAAAACATCGATGTGAGTTGTTCAGACGACGAGACACCCCTGGAAGCACATATCGAATTTGAGAGTGCCGAAATGGCTCGTGAGTTAGCAAGAGAGGCTTTAAAACATATTGAGGCAAAGTATCCTCATCCTAACAAGCAGAAGGTAGTGAGGATATTTTCGTTAGAGAAGCAGGTAGTTGCAGGTATTCACTACAGAATGAAAATTGAAGTCGGTTTCACGGATTGTGACGCATTGAGTGATCAGACCGACTGTAAGTTGCTCAAGGATCACATATTGAACAAGTTCTGCCGCGTCAACGTATGGGTACGACCGTGGACTGATCACCCCCCCAACTTCCGAGTAACATGCGATTTTCAAGAAGGCACTACTCATGATTTGTACTACCAAGTGCAAGCTGAACATTTGTTCTACAACTTTTTGACCACATACAGTCCTAGTTATGTAAACGATTACTCCCAAATGCAAAAACGGTTTGAAATATTTAAGAAGAATGTTAAAAAAATGCACGAATTAAACGTTCATGAGAAGGGCACTGCTAGATATGGGGTGACAAGGTTCGCGGATTTAACGTATGAAGAGTTTAGTAGTACATACATGGGATTGAAAACTAATTTGACTAATGAGAACCAGGTTCCTATGAAGATGGCTGATATTCCGGATATTAAGGTGCCCGCGAGCTTCGACTGGCGGCAATACGACGCTGTGACCGAAGTGAAGGACCAGGGCGCCTGCGGCAGCTGCTGGGCGTTCAGTGTTACAGGTGAGGTGTTCACTGTATTTTCTAAACTTTGCCTACAGGTGTATGTATGTATTTAATTATATCTTTTGATCCAAAATTTGGGATTTTTCTACAAAATTACCATTTATAGAATTGCTATCTGAATATCTTGCTGTATGAAGGAAAATCGAATGAGCTGAGTTAGAAAAACAGACTGACCAGTACACTGTACAAAATATTTGCCACCTTCGCCTTGTAAAAAAATGACGTAGTTATAAGTCAAAAAAAGTCTTGGTGAACTAGTGTATAAATCACCTAAGTACTCTTAAGTACGGGTGTGGGTTCGATTCAAGGTCAAGCAAGTACCAATGCAACTTTTCTAAGTTGCATTGTACTTCCATAGTATTATACATCAATGGGTGATCGAAGGTGAAGGAAAACATCTCGAGGAAACCTGGACTATAGTCACCAACCCGCATTGAGGGAGCGAGGTGATTAACGCCCAACCCCTTCTCTGTGTTAGACGAAGCTTGTGCCCAGCAGTGGGACGATAAAAAGGCTGATGTTGAGTTATATACTAATACCATAAAGAGGTAAAATTGATTGTTTTGTAAGTTTGTTTGTAGGGGGTAATCTCTGAAAGTTATGAACCGATTTTAAAAATTCTTTCACCATTCGAAAGCTACATTATTCGTGAGTGCTATAGGCTATATTTTATCCGGGTGCGGGGCAGTAATTCCCACGGGACGCGAGTGAAACCGCGGGAAAACGGCTAGTTATTAATAATTATTTTACAGGTAATATCGAGGGTCAATGGAAGATGCAGTCGGGGAAACTGGTTTCTCTGTCGGAACAAGAGCTGGTGGATTGTGACAAAATGGACGACGGCTGCAACGGAGGACTGCCTGACAACGCTTACAGGTAATTCAACTTTTTAATATTATTACAAGCCTTATACACCTAGAAAATGCCTCAAAGTATACTCGGCTATTTATAAGACTAAGGAATTTATATACAACTTATCTGATACTTTGCTTGAACGCGCTAATCTCAGGAACTACTGGACCGATTTGATAAAATATTTCAGTGTAAGGTAGCCCAGTTATCTAGGAACGCTGTAGGCTTCTTTTCAACGGGTCCATGGAGTCGTTTCGAAGGGACTCGATTGAAACCACTGGCGATAGTCAGAATATCATTTTATTATACTTACTACAGTATATTTGTATTCTATAGAAACTATAAATAATCGACACTTTTGAGGAAAACATACACTTTGCTGATAGTCCGTGACTTCTGTCGTAAATAAATGATAAATGGACAGTAGTGGTAGTAAATAATACATACTTCACATTTTCTGTTTTTAACCCCCGACGAAAAAAGAGGGGTGTTATAAGTTTGACGTGTCTGTCTGTCTGTCAGTCTGTCTGTGGCATCATAACTCCTGAACGGATGCAGTGATTTCAATTTAGTTTTTTTTGTATTAAAGGTTACTTACGGGCGAGTGTTCTTAGACATGTTTGATCAAAATCGGTTGAGCCTGTGCATCTTGATCTCTTGCCGATAGTGTCGCATTTTAAGTCCCACCGGGTTATGAGAGTGAGGGAATAGGGACTGCACCTGTGTCTGCGCAAATGCTTGTGCACTATATGTCCTGCGCAGCCGATTGATCTCCTTATATAAGAACAAACGGCTGATAATTGGCCTTGGACGCCATTTACCTATCATTACTTAATAGGGGAACAGTTCGCGTCAAATAATTTGTGAAGTTAGACTGTGCATTTGTTTATGCAGATCGTGTCGAGTCAATTTGCTTGACCGTAGTTTTCCTGATAGTCAATAACTGATAAAAATAACCAACAAACAAAACACGACAGTGCACGTACGACACGTCCAAATAACTAATTCGGAGAAGCAATCTGTAACATTGCTTCTCCGAATTACCTGCTACTAAGAGGTGCTTGTGGCTGAGGTCGAAGCAATCTAAGGTCAATTCCATGTACTCTATGTGTGTTTGTACGTCGTGGATAGGTGACCATTTATACCTACTAAGAGTTCTTGGCGCTTCGAGAAAAAATTGGGCGATAACTGATCTTTGAAATTTTTTGACTGTTGTTACAACCCCTTTTTTTTAACGATGGGAAATCATCAGTATGACAGCGGGAGGGAGTGTCAGACTTTTACTGACTAAAACCCACCGTGTTCCTTCGGGAGCCCTTTGTGTGCCAGGGCCGCGGTAACTCTTTCGAACAACCCGCAGCCCCGACGTCCGTCCCCGTCGTCCGGTTGTAACGACAGTCAAAAATGTTCAAAGGTAGATATGTCCCCGCAGCGGAATTCTCGCTGGTGATTCCCACCAGAATAAATAATAATATTTAAACTATGAGCATTTTTAAACCACTCGTAAAGCAAACAATTGATATTAAAGTACTTGCCTTGGTTTCCCCGTGTGTCATAGACTCAGATTCTCATTATTACATCATCTTCGCTGCGTCAGAACAAGTCATTGTCAAGAGCAGGACACGTGCAATCTAGACCGTAACTTTTGGACCAAGATTTCTTTTATTTTGGCTAATATAGGCAGATACTTTTTTACCTATTACACAAGGGAACAAAATTTGACTTTTTTTTTGTTGCATGGAATTTTATAGCTGTTGTTTACTATTTCGTGGTCGCTGATTTCAAATCTGCAATCAGTTTTTCTTCAACAGCTTTAGTTTTTGAGATACAGCTATTGGCCATATTTTGTCCTAATTTCACGTAATTATCGTTATTTCGAACTTTTGGTTATTAAA
>NWSH02000329.1:2933241-2947084 GCA_002382865.2 Heliothis virescens | reverse complement strand
TAACACTGAAAGAATTTTTCAAATCGGACCAGTAGTTCCTGAGATTAGCGCGTTCAAACAAACAAACAAACAAACAATCAAACAAACAAACTCTTCAGCTTTATAATATTAGTATAGATTATATTATAGGTAGGTAAGCGATGTTGATACAGCATTTATGAGCACAAAATAACGAGGAAAACCTGATACTTTATTAATATAAATATAATTATTTTCCGCAGGTATAAACGCTAATGCGATGCAGTTCTACATGGGAGGTATCTCCCACCCTTGGAAGATGTTGTGCAACCCCACCAACCTGGACCATGGTGTACTCATTGTAGGATATGGCATTAAAGGTATGTTTTAATTACTTACAAACTTCAGTCAGCGGTTTCACCCGCGTCCCATCTACTATCGTACTTGGATAAGATATAGCCTATGTTACTTGGCGATATCTAGCGATTTTTTTTTCATATCGGTATAGTAGTTTCCGATATTAGTAAAGACATCTTCTGCCAGCGGTTTCGTGGGCAGTTAAAAGTAGCCTGAAGTCTACCGCTATAAATGAGTTATTTAACTTTGAAATATTTTTTAATTTTGACCTGTAGTTCTTGACATTAACATACAAACAACAAACAAACAAACTCTTAAGTTTTATAATATTAGTATTGATAATCTAATAGAATAAAGAAATTTAATGAAGAGTTTACACTGAATTATGCATGACATTAAAATGAAAATAAAAAAGCCGTGACGAATAAATCTATAAGTATATTATTATATCGTCAAGCCTATTCTCTTTGCTGGTAATAAAAAGGCGTTTAAATCAAAATCAGTTCTAATATTTTTAAATGGGAAAGTAACTATGTATGTGTTACGCAGTTACGCTAAATGGGCTGAACCAATTGAGATAAATTGGTACAGAGATTGATAGTACCCTGAAGAAGAATATAAGCTACTTTTTATACGTGTTGATGGGAAGTAAATATTTCTCCCGAGGCGGGCTTACTACATAGGTGGATGATGCATGGATCAAGTATTGCAGCAGGTAGCAACTGGCAAATAGCTCTTAGCATATTTTTAAAAAAGATTGCGCCCAAATTATCATTAAACTAGCTTCTGCCAGCGGTATCACCCGCGTCCCGTGGGAACTACTCGACGCACCCAGATAAAAAGAATTCAAATTCAAATCGGATCAGTATTGCCTGAGATTAGCGCATAAACAAACAAACTCTTCAGCTTTATAGACTAAGTATAGATAGAAGCAATCCAAATTTTTCAAAAAACTGATAATTACTATAGTTGTACCATGTGCAAAGTGCCGTAAACTGCTAGTTGCCGGTTGCTGCAATAGTTTGTCCATGTGTCTTAATCAGTATTATGTTATTCTTCGATATACCATGACAGTAACTTTACGTATATTTACTAGCGTTAATATTAATTCCCCACAGACTACCCGCTCTTCCACAAAAAACTGCCGTACTGGATAGTGAAGAACTCGTGGGGCAAGTCATGGGGTGAACAAGGGTACTACCGGGTGTACCGGGGAGACGGCACCTGCGGCGTCAACCAGATGGCAAGCAGCGCTGTCATATAGACCACGGTATGCACACCGCAAATTGAACCTTATTGCTATACACCGAGCGTGGATTTTCTAACGATGTAAAATTATGTACAGTCACCAGCACGTTTACCACAGTCTGTCAAATTTCTTCAATAGATTTTCAACCTTATCACAATGGAAAAAGGTTAATGTTAGACTGGTAAAATTTGACAGATTTGGGTAGGACCGGCTAGCGTTCTGTACATTAATTTTGAAAGGAATTTCGATGTCAGCTGTTTTGAAATGGAATTCGATTTTGACCGAATAGTCTTCCTGATAAAAAAAGAAAATCAAATTCTCGCGCGGTATCTATTAAAGGTATACTTCGGAGTTAGGCGAAAGTCGCGAACGGGCGCTTATTGCCTTTCTAGAAATAGTGTTCATAATTATTACCAAACTATTTTCGCGTTGGCTGCGCGAAGCGCCTGTGTCCGAAGTGTACTTTTAAAATAGCATTAATCATTAAAGTATTGTAGTTTCGCTAGAAAAACAATTTGTAAGCGTAACGACACATTTGAAATTTTAAATTAAAACATTTTTTTGGCGTTCATCAGTTCACTTGTATTAATTAGAAACAATAAGATAGGTTGTGTCCGTCGATAGATGTTTATATAATTTTAATAAATAAAGAATTTGTTAGTTCATTATTTATTTTGAGTCTCCTCGTCACAAGTTTCAATGTCTCGAATATATTTGCTAGTTAAGTTGTATTTCTGTGCCAAGTTTCAATAAAATCTTCAAAGAATCAACATACAATAGCTTTTGCATTTTTTATATACAAAATTGGTTTTCATACTGGTGCATATCTATATAATAATAATGATTGAAAATAAAGCCTATTTTAACTCTATATTTTAATAAATAAATGTGTGGTCAATAAATAATTATAAATACATCTTGTTAACTTGATATAATTAATTAATTTTACCTGTGAAGGAATAAATTAAATTATTTTTCCTTATACTTACATAATACATAATTTTCCTTGAGCATAAACCACTGCGAGACAAATAGACCATGAAACCTTAAAGATTTGATTAAAGTTTTTTTATATTGTTTTTAAATATGCGTATATTAACGTCACATCACTTACGTTCGCATCTAATCATTTAGTTTCAATTATGATAAATTACTTTATCATTTAAATAATTTTAAATTTATTAATTGTAGTCATATATCAGGGCCAATATTAATGCAAATATATGGGAATTGATACAATGTTATAAAACATGATACTTGAATTTACTTGTGATATAAAAAAGGATAATAAAAAAAATATTAACTGAACACTTATCCTTTAAAAGCAATAACTGATATTATATTTATAGGTATAGGATTTTTTATGGCTACGTGGTTTTAACTGTTTTGCGACTCATTTAAAATGTTAAATAAAAATTACGAGGAGGTAATTCCGTAGAGGATTCGCCTTGAACTAGACTAGGTAGTTATGCCAAAGTAATTTTTAGAATATCAGGCACATTTTCCTTATCTACACATGTAAAATATTAATGGCTTCTGCGTATTGTCCATTTATATTTATTGACAAGTAAATATGAACACACGATTTACTTAAACATAATTATGGGATATACTTACCTGCATGTTAATAATTATGTTTTATTATTTATTTACTATAATTTTAAAGGGGAAATAAAAATAGACCTGTTTCTAATTTTCTTTTTTCAATTTGATAATAGTATGGCCAGAGAAATTTAATTGCTAGAATATTATTAACAGCTTTAATATTTTTGAATCTCTTTGGCTTTGATTTTTTTGGAGTGCTACTCAGTAGCAGTCGTTGTTACAATTCCACGTTAGAGGCCGTTAGGCGCACTCGAGAAACCTATGACACTAGGGCTTGTTAGGTGATTACACCTGCAGCTCACTCTATAAGAAGAAGAATCTCTTTTGCTTGTACTTACTTGCTTATATTAATAAAAGTAATAAGACCATTCAGGTTATAAGACAATATATAAAGACTCTCTATGTCCTTAGCTATTTACTTACAAACTTAATATTGTTATAATCTTTGTTGCATTGTTACTAATCAAGAGATTATTTAGAAGAGATTAAAAAGAAAATACCTTATACTCAATAGCTCACAAATAAGTAGGGATTCCATTAATTTTCACACTTCATTATCATCAGCCTTTTTGTCGTCCCACTGCTGGACACAGACCTCCTCTCACACAGAGAAGGATTGAGCATTAATCACCGCACTTGCTCAATGAGGGTTGGTGATTTCAGACTTTTTAGTACAGGTTTCCTCGAAATGTTTTCACACTTATATTAAACTAACTCTGTTATGACAAGCATAAATGCTCACTAAATATTATTATGTACTACATAAATTAGAAATAACAATACCTACTTAAAAAAATAATGGATAAAGTGCCTTGATAATATCTTTTGTTTAGGGATATAGTGTCAGCGTCAGAAGGTTGGAGAGAGAGAGCATTCCAAGCCACCACTTTGTCTGTATCTAGCTGTGATAGTGGGAGCGCGGGTTAAGGTGAATGCGGCGGTCTGTTGAGTCGTACACGTAATTTACACAAAAATCTAAAAACCTAAGAATCTAGAATTCGACGCCATCTAGGGGGACAGTGGGCATCAACAAGTCGTCGCATGCAACTTAAAAGAGAAACAGCCAATCACGTGCCCCAGGTAAACAAAGACACAGCGGTGGCTTAGACGTCTCTCTTTCCAACCTTCTGACGCAATTCTAGCGGCGTAGCGCATTCAATTTTTATTCCTATCTCTATGGTTAAACGTTTGCATATAATTTAAAAAAAATACGTTTATTGCATTTTATGATAACGTGAATGCTAAAGCTAGGAATTATTGTTATGTCGGCAAGTTTTTCTACATTTTTGCCTTAAATATAAATAAAATAAGGCTTGTAAATTGTTATAGTTTTATCATTGTTGTTAGTTATTTTGTTCTCATTTAATATTCTGTTCGTAAATGCCAATGTTTGTTGAGCATTTTTGTCTAAAAATGCATAATACACGTCACCTAGGTATTAAGTGAAATATTTTGATAAATTCACATTTGCAAACGAATTTGATACTTGTGTTTATTGCAATAAAGATATTTTGTAAATATTATTGTTTTATTTTTACCTATTCATCAGTATATTTTTCATTATGCAATTTCAACCGATACGCCGTGTACCATCAGTCACTTAGACAATATGGCAGCCTACAAAAATAATAAAGTAACTATAACTGGAGCTTGAACTCCAATATTGAACTTGCAACCACCACACCAAAGCAATAATTGCATATGATTCTCCTTAGTTAACTACCTATCCTGCTCAACCCTTCAGCGAATACGTTACACGCTTCTATATTTATATTATCCCTTTAATATTTCCAACAAAAAAACACGTTCCAAACACAAACTCCATCCACATGGAAAAAAAAAGAAAAAATGCAACACGTCAGACCCGGTTGAGTGACGTACCCTCGCGCGATTGTGCCGGTGTCCCGTGCACGCCCGGCCCACGTATGTAGCGTGACCAGCCAACGTGACCCGTTGAAGCCCCCTAATGAAATGTTTGTAAGTTTAATTAAGAAGTTGTATAAGGTCAGTAATTGAGTTTCTCACCTGTTGTTGTACGTTTGTTGTTATTTAGGTGCTGCTTTGATGTTGGAGAAGGCCTTAGATAACAGAAACTTGCGTTTTATGCAAGTGAGCTTGCTACGATGGGAAACCAAAGGGTCGAAAGACAAAATAATAGTTTCTAAAGTCTTGCCTATCAAAAAAAATAAGGCAGTCGAATGAGCTGAGTATCAGATATTTACTGGTATCCCTAATTTACTGGTATGGTTGCCATTTTTTATAATTATTCAACTTCAGTGTCATTTTTGTTTCAAAAGCCATAAGGAAACTGCATGACAAAATGTACTGTTTAAGCCATTTACGAGATGTGACGTCTTTGCAATTTTAGTGGACTCTACAAATGATGTATTGATGACATTCATACTTAAGTATGTAACTACTCTTCAAATAATCCTTCAAGGAATCCCCGAGATCCAGCGTGTGGTATTTATCTTAACCTACCGTAAATCATCATAAGTAAATTAAAATATTTAGTGAGTGATATCTGACATGCTTGAGTTTGATACTATTGCTACTTGGCAACAAGGGTATTGGATCTTGGAGTCCCTAATCATGTAGGTCCCAAACTTGTGTAATCGACATCAATTTCATTGCTTGCCCTGTGGTTATCCGCCCGATTACCTTCCCTTTGAATAGAGCTGCCATCTCTCAAATAGGGGTAGTACTAGACAAGGAATTTCTACGACTAACTATATTATAGGTACTAGCTTCAGCCAACGGTTTCACCCGCATCCCATGGGAACTATTCCGGGCACCCGAATAAAAAGTACTTAGCTTATAGCCTTCCTCGAATAAATGGGCTATCAAACACTGAAATAATTTAAAAAATCGGACCGTTAGTTCCTGAGACTAGCTCGATTAAGCAAACAAACATATAAACTTTTCAGCTTTATAATATTAGTCCAGATATAAAAAATAAAAAAAAATCATTTCGACTTGAGAACCTACTTCTTTTTGTAAGTCGGTTAAAAATAGATAATTAGGTATTAATCTTCGTAGATAAGTATTTAATTGACGAAAATATTATTATTGTAAAACGATTTGCTTATTTCCCAATTTTATTCTTGTCACAAATATAAAACCGTGGATAAATCTGGATATCTGACAGCCCTATCCATTTGCCCTAGGTCCGAATAATTGTGAATTTGAATTATGGCGGACACTTGAATACCGAATTGTCCGGTATTAGTTCACGGGTTCGCGACCCAACAATGAATATTGAGAGGTAAGGATCTGCGAAATGTATCGGAAATAGTTTGTAAGGGAATCATTTGGTGATCACATTAACACGGTCTACTTAATCCAGGAAAAGTATGAGAGTTTCTCGTTTACGTTATTACTAGATACTTATTTATTACATAGGAGTATGTTTTAGAGTTTTTAGTTGTTAATATTTTTTATCATGTGCCAAACCTTTTCCCAACTACTTATGTAAGAGTCGGCTTCAAGTCTTACCAGATGAAGTTTAGTATCAGCGTTTTACGTGGAGCGACATGATACCTCTTGGTAAGACTGATGAAAGGTGAAGTGAAAATATATAATACCTACTAATTCCTAAATTCCTATTTTAGATAAGAAAACATCGCCTACGTGTATTTATGGCCAAGTCCTTAAGTCGAAGTCAAGATCTTTGAAAACAGGCTAATTAAATTAGCACTCTTTCACGTTACGTCAATTAGGTACATTGAACAGCATCCCCAAAAAATGGCCTTTCACCGCTTCCTAGTATTATGTTATCAGTTTTACCATATAAGTAGCCAAATTACGAAATTACATCTTACCTTATGTTGGTTCATTTCACGATGTCTCGTAACTAATTCATGTCTAATCAACCCAGTAACACAATAAGTAAGAACCCAATGGCTCCGCTCTAAGTTTAATTTACTGTAAACTATGGAACCAGTCCACTGGTATTATAGCAGAACCGTCTTAAAATGATGCCAACCAATTTACAAATGAAGAAAGTTAATACATTGTGATTTGTGTATTTTTTTGCATATATCGAATATTTTATGAGTTGGACAAAAAAAGTAAGAATTAACATATTATTTCTGTCTATTTATTTGAGAAAGCATACAACAATGACACTGGCTTTGCCGTGACTGCATTAGTTAGCAATATTGAATCCATATTTGTATTTAACCAGTGACTAAGTAATACACAAAACTCCCAGGCCTGTCCGAAACTGGTCCAAAAGGCGCTTTACCTAACCACCTTAAAAAAAACAGCTTTAAAACAATTCCAACCAAGCAAACACATTAACAGGAAACCCAATAGGTTTCGCAAACAAATACACAGTTAGCTGCCATAGACAAAGCTAGGTATACTCGCAGCCTAGGTATTGTAGGACGGCGGGGCCGCGAAACTAGGGCGTCGAATGTACTCTGAAAACGGGGTTACAGCTGCATAACAGATCTATATGTGCCACAGAATATTTGACTTCCAACAATATTTGCTCTCTGATTGCTCGAACCAAAGTTTTCAATCTAATTGGCGAGATTCGATGCAACCGCACTTCGAAACTTCGTTGCTACAAATATGTTTTAAGTAGTTGGATTGTTCGCTGTTGTTTGAATTTCGTTCAAGTTTAGGAATACCTGTACAATCAAAGATCTGTGTAACTTAAATTAGTTGACATTGTAAGTATAATACATACTTACAATACAACCTTTATTAAACCTTTGTGTAAAACTCGCAACTAAGAACTTGTATAGCTACAATCCCATGCCAAATGGAACGTTGCATTGAAAAGCTACCCTTCACACAATGGCTGATGCTGGCTAAGTTTTGAAGACCTTTGGTGTATTATCGAGTAGTTTAATGGACCTTTTGGAGCGTTGGTCGTTGAGAACTGGGTCACTACTCACTATTGATTCTGAATCGAACGAGTTCAAAGAACGGGTCAGAATATTACAGCGTTTGTTTTAGACTTCTAGACGGATATTGAAATGGATGTTTTAATATTATTTTATAGGTACAGCAATGAAAGGAATATAAACGTAGAATAATGATAAGTAGGTATTATAATAATTTTATTTTCGTCACGGTTGTGTGGATCTAAAGATATCTGACATGGGTGATATCCATTTATATACTTTTTGGTAGACACATTATTATGTTCAAATATAATAAAGAGGAAACATGATTTTGTTTGTACAATATAGGTAAAGACTCCGAAACTACTGAATTGATTTAAAATAATCTTTAACTGTTGCAAAGCTACGCTATACCCGGGTGGTACAGGCAACATTTTATTTGTGTACGGTAAGAAGTTCCCTCGGAACGCAGGTGACACCGCGAGAAAAAGCTAGTGAATTATAAAGTTCTACTTATGACGAATTAAACTCATGTTCAGTTCAACTCAACAGTCCTCCCACGCACCACTATTGAGGCTTACATTACATAAAGAAGTTGTAATAACATTTATTTAACAAACATCTTTGTAATACCATCAAAAACATAACAAAAGCAACATTCAAACTGAAATCATATAAATACAAACTGACGCCGACTCAAAGCCGTTTCTTTTTATTATTGTGACACACATAGAAAACTCGAGCACCGGGTTACGTAACCACTAGTGTTACACGGAGAATGCCTTCAAAAACATATTTTTCTGTTTTATTTTATAACAAGCATCCGCTCGTGGTTTCACTCGCGTTACAGGGGTACCTTCTACGCTTTTTTCCATAAATAAGATGTAGCCTTTATGGAATTGCGATCATCGTCATCATCTGCCTAGACTTTGATTTGCTTTATGCTGGGGTCCGCTTCCAATCTAACCAGATGCAGTTGAGAACCAGTGTTCTACAAAGAACGACTGCCTATATGACCTCTGTTATTCTGATATGTAACTAAATTACTGCTAAGTTTCTTAAAAATCCAGTACTTTTTACATGAAAGAGGAACAAACATCACAACATTCAAACTTTTTCGCCTTATAATATTAGTGGGACGGTAAGAATGTTCTAGTAATTGCAAGGTGGGCAATCATTCGCGCTAGTGGCCTGCAGCTGGTCGGGGAGGTTGCAAGCTCGTTAGTCTTCACGGTGGCTAGTGGATATGGACTAGATAAATTAGTGGAGGAATGCTATTAACCTATTTATAAAGTCTCATAGACTCTCGTTTATAGACTGCGGGTTGATAGGTACGAGTTGAATATTAGAACTGGAAATTAAGAACACGTCGTGGAAATTAACTGGTTTGGACCAGTTAATTTCCACGAAACTAACTCTTCAACTTTACAGTATTGTATTAGTACCTACAGATTAAAACCTTATGCGAAATGTATCAACCTTACCTATTTAGAAAAATATTTCATCCTGTCAATTTTGACAACCAAGGTTTATTGAACAAAACAAAAAAAATCATATTCAATTTATTTTTGTATAATTTTTTATAAAATACAAGTGTTTGACAAAGAAACGGCTCGAGTCAATGTCTGAACCTTTAAGACCCAAGATGTCGCTCTCCGAGGAAATGTTCTCGAGTTTCGCTTTACGGAATAAGAGCGTGAAGACTTCCAACATCGACTCAGACCCGGGCACATCGTACGAAGTATTTAGAAATAATACAACAGCTGTAGAAGTTATCGTCAAAGAAGTACCTAAAGCCAAGAAAAAATCAGCACCGTCAGAGTACCAAGATGTCTCCATAATCAAAAGACTCCAAGACGATGTGGACAGACTACGAAACGAGTTGAACATAGCAAACAACGCCCTGACGAGATCTCGGAAAGGTTTCTTGGCGATGGTGCGTGAAATGAAAAAGCAATTAGACGCGGCAAACCAACGAGAATTGGACACACAGACTAAGAACTTGGCTTTGCAATTGGATAACGAGAAATTGAAGAGCTTACTTGTTGCGAAGACTAATTTGGTAAATAAATTTAAGAAGGAATTGAACAGCATGAAGCGGGTCATGCGGTACGTGATAAAGAGCATATGCTACGCGCCCCAGGTGTCGGAGAACGTGACGTGTAGCACTGACCCTGAATATGATGATTTCGAGAGTGAACTTAAGAAAAATACTAAAGTAAAGTTCGTGACTAACGTGTTCGACGAAATGGGGGGCACTTTCGATAGCTCCATCTCAAAGGACACAAAATACTCATTTGATAAGCGTCTATTGTAATATTTTGAGTACGTTTTGTGTAAGTTTTTACGTGAGTAATTGTGAACTTGACGGATAGTAAGCAATAAATTTAGTTTTTGATATAACGCTTAGATTTTTACTGGACATACGATTTGCTCATCCTTCCATCAAATTGATCGTAAGCCTGATTGCTGTGGAGTAGGTTATGACCTTCCTTAAAGAGTATTTTTAGTTAAGTGTAAAATATTAAATGGTTTTTAGGAAGTTGTATGTACCATGTTTATAAACTAGATGCTGAACAACTACTCATTTAAAGTGCCAGGAATGTAGGGCAATATCTGTCACCACTATATTTTCCAAAGAAACATAGAATTGCTCGAAATCCTATAAGTGAATGTCGTGTTACATAAAAGTCCAATATCCGACTTAGTACATTACCTCGACACACATTTCGATAACAAAAGAGTGTTCTGATATTGTGCAGAATCAATCGCGGAATGCAACGGGGAGCGGGCGGTGCATACCCGGCTGCACGGTAACCGGGTCAGGCTGTGACCGGGTCATGCGGTCATAGCCCACCCGGTCACCGGGTCGCCGGGTCGCCGGTGAGACACGCCCGCCTGCCGGTTATCATACCCGGTAGAGGAGGTCGTCTCATCGTATTTGACGGTTTTTGAGTACTTCCCAGTGCATAACGAGGGGGCTGCGAATTGGGGTGGAATTTTACAGTACTTATTTAATTTTGAAAAATATATAATGTGGTTTTAATTTATGGTGTAGTTGTTGTTGGGAGTTTACTGAGCGCGTTATTATAAACTTGTTACGCCTAAAGTGTATGCGACAGCGTGCACTTAGCCGAAGTAGGGGAGACCGGGGACGAACGTAACACTTTGTACTTGTACCTTCATTTCTGGCTGGGTATTACTTTTGTCATGAAATTAATATACCCATGTATAAATTCAGTTTATGCTCTTTAGACTAGTAACTCGATTTTTTATATTGTGATGTGTTTTATGGGAAAAACCGCTGCTTAAAAAATAATTGTCAGTTGTTACTTTCGACCACGTTGGCAGGTCAAAAGTAACACGTTGTGGGTCGAAAGTAACAAGACATAGTGGTTGCTAATGAATACAATATTATACTATATGCTAATGAATAGTTTATAATATTAACTTTTTTTAATTAATCGCTAATTGACTGAGAATGTCATAAACGTAAGAGTAGACAACTATAATCAGAAAGCTTAGAACTGCTAAGCTATCGGGAATTACACTTGTTATTGTGAGTCAATCATAAAAGATAGACATATGCTGTCGTGGGATATTTTGTATATTATTTTAAGGAAAACATTTTCTTCATACATGATTTCTGTGTAGCTTTAACCATTAAGGTTGCGTAGGGTTTAACGCATTTGGTGCACTTTTCAACTTGTAAACCATGCTCAAATGGTGAACTTAGCAACTGGTGCACTTCTTAATTGGTGCACTTCGCAAAAGGAGCACTTTTAAGATGAGTGAAGATTTGAAAAAAAAAATATTAAAATGAAAGAATCTAAAGTAACATGTTACTTTTGTACCCACAGGGCTATGTTACTTTCATACCCGTCCACATTTTTGACAAAACGTGCAACAGAACCTTAAAACGGAACGTGCTACTCAAAACTCAAATATGAATATTAAAAGCAATGTATAATCTCTTAATTTAAGAAGAAGATATCGAAAAATTCAGAAATCTAGATTTTAAGACTACTAAAATATAATAGAAAACTTAAAAAACTTACTTTTGGTTTGTGAAAACATCATATGTACTGTACAATTCAAGTAAAAGCGCGTAGGGCGAAGCGGGCGACTAAGAGAATGAAATTAGAGGGATGGTCAGGTATCGTTGAGGAGGGGAAGCGATGTTGCTTTTTTAGATAAATACACAGTGCTTGTTACTTATCGACGCGTTAGTTTTGTCCCGCGGTCTCGCCCTACTACATAATGTCGCGAAGTTAAATTACTGCATAATGCGTTATTAGAATTGTTTTCTTAATCGTGTTTAGTTGGTTGAGGAAGGCTGCTGTAAACTCTAATACAAATACTAAGTAAGTAATGTTTTTTATAACTTTATGAAAAGCAAAATTCTTTGTAGAACTTGTAAATAAATGTTTGATAGTGTAAAGGAGTTGTTAGTTATGTTGGTAAGTGTGGGGTGATTGGTAAGCATAAGTGAAAGCTTTTGTAGCACATTCAGTTCTGCAATATTAAGTATCATGGAGTAGGGCGAGAATTATAGTGGCTTATTACAATGTAAAGATGAGTTTGAAAGTGGTTGCTTTTTTTAAAGTAATTTTTTTTTCTTTATATGAAAAGACATTTTAAAATTTTTTCAAGTGTTTAAATGAATGGAAAGATATATAAGATTATATCTGCTTTATGATAGGAACTAATTTTTTTATGTGTGTCTTGGTTATTTGCTAAAGAAGTGTTGTAAGGGGCTAAAGGACACAGAACCGAAAAAGTAAATTATCAAATCTAGATTCAAATTTCTAAACAGTATTTTCGAACGTATAAAATGGATGGAAGTTAATGTTTGAAATGTTGACTTAGGACAGATTCGGATACTATTGATAGTTGACATGAGTGTGTGATATTAGTAGTGTATGTGTTATTATTGGCTGGGTATTGTCGTAGTGTTGGATCGAAAATGCAAGAATAGTGTGCTTAGTTTTAATGAATTTGCTGAAAACTATGCATTGTAAATTAAGGGATTTGGATAGTATGACCTTTATAGAAATTGAATGTAAAAAGTTTCAATTAATATTGTTTACTAGTTCTAGCCATTTACCTATTCCGAATCAGGTGAAAGTGTATAATGGTTTATTTAATTGAAATTTATACTAACATAATTAATGATATTTTTATGAAGTATAAAGTAAAGTAGTTCTGTTAATATTTTTGTCTTAAAATATACAAGAAAAAAGTGCCCAGTGCAGAGTTGGACCGCGTATGAATGGGATATCTAATTACTCCGACTGACTGTTGGGCGCATGGTTACATGCGAGGACTAAGCGAACTGATGGTCCGGGATTGATTCGGAGCGTCGAATATTTGTGTGATGAGCATGTTTTGTTGGCTGTGCGTCTGGGTGTTAAAATATGTATCTTATTATTAAAAAATTATTAGTGTAATTATATGTAGTTTTAGTTGATGTTAGCACATCTAAAAGCTAATTATGCTTACATGGGGTAAACCCGTGTGTGGGAAAGGTGTCGATATATATATAATTATTGTAGAATTGAAAACGGGGTATTTCTATTTTTACTGTAATGATACACGTGGCCAAGAATACAATTTTTTCGGAAGCATAAAATATTTGTATTTATAAAATTATGAATAACAATTTATAATTTGGCGGTTTCACACGTTTATTGTACTGGGGGACATCTTTAATATGTATAATGGCCGTTTTCCTTTGAGGTAGGAACTAGAAATACAGAAATATATGTAAATAAAGATTAAATTAGTTATTTTTAACGCAGTATGAATCAACAAAAAT
>NWSH02000329.1:2885027-2903615 GCA_002382865.2 Heliothis virescens | reverse complement strand
GTGAAGTTACTCCTTGAAATAAATAAGTAAACACGTGTTTCACATTTTTTTTGAAATTCCACCCCTAAGGTGGTAAATAGGGGTTTAGTAATTGAAGAAAGTGACATGAAATTTTGAAGATAGGTTTCTCTTAGGGTGTAGACATCGCATCGCTTTTTAAAATATACTCCTAGGGGAGTACAACGGGGGTTGGTAGTTTGTATGAAATTCCTATGTTTTTGGTGTGTTTACCTGATGCAGAACCGCAACAGACGAGCTAAACTATAAGAGATACAAGAATGGTGCAATTGTAAAAATTTATCCACGCGATGAAATTTTTCTGTTGAGATATTTAATTTGAAGATCTAGAACACCTTATGTGGAACTTCAAGAGCCCAGCTATACTATAACACAAAAGTTGTTTAAACTGGTGGGTTGAATTACAAAAATGAAAGTTCTGAATCGCCTCGCATATTCAGTCGCTACCGGGCTCTTAGAATACGACATCAGATGCTTCAGATCTTTGATTTTGACGACCCCGTTGTCGCTGGTATAAGCGACATGATCCGCGTACGAAGTCGCGGGCAGAAGCTAGTCTATCATATTTTATAGCACCCATCAATCATTTCTTGATCTCCATCTACCAATGTACTTATATGATAGTAGCTTCCGTTCCCAGTTTCACCCGCGTCCTAAACTCAGTCCATTTTGTTCAGCCTTTAAAGCGTAGGTAATTGAGATTTGAGAAACAAGCAGAAATATCAAAATACGAACTTATATAATACTAGCTTCTGCCCGCGACTTCGTACGCGGATCCTGTTTTTTTTTTTTATATATAAACCTTCCCTCGATCTGTACAAACATTTTAAGACCAAAATAAGCCCGATCGGTCCAGCCGTTCTTGAGTTATGCGCTTACCAACACATTTAGCGATTCGTCGAAGGCGAGGATGATTTTTCATACATTTGGAACCATATTTTACGCACTTATAGATGTTGCAACGATGGTTTCTTGGTTGTAAAGATGTTTTGCGTTAGAGAATCACCCCCCTGTTTCTGCATTATTTTCAACATCGGCTTTTTATTTCTCAAGTATTGACGACAGTGACCTACTGTAGAACCTACCCGAATCTGTAAAATTTTACCAATCTAATATTAACCTTCCACTTTTGCATTAAGTTTGTACAACTATGAAGAGTCTGCTCGCGATTCGTGATGCTGTTCAGGCTAGCACACTGGTACCCCTTACTTCTGTATGTTAATGAAATATCTGTTCATGATATCTCTTTTCTTTAAAGACCCAAACCTTCTTTAAAGTAGTTCATCATTTCGCTTTTATTAATTTTAAAGTCGACCTCGTTGGCGCAATGGTTACCATGTCGGACTGCCGAACTGATGGTCCCGGGTTCGATTTCCGGAACGGTCAACATTTGTGTGATGAGTATGTTTGTGGGCTGTGGTCTGGGTGTTATAATATGTACCTATTTATAAAAATATATACGTAATTATATGTAGTTTATCAGTTGTGTTAGCACCCATAACACAAGCTAATTAATAGCCTACCATGGGGCTAACCGACCGTGTGTGAAAAAGGTGTCCCAATATATTAAAGACTCAACAACATCTAGCCGATGTTTACTTTACACTTACATGCCACCGTTTCTTGTGCGACAACCATTTACATCAACTCTAAGAGCGATAATGTCGTTACATCCACATGATTAAATTTGTCGAACACCGGCCTCGTTTGAGGACGAACTTTAATGTCCTTTGGTCACATTTTAATGGGTTTCGGCTAAATTCTTAAGTGGCAAAAATGTGAAGTGACTGTCCTCATGACAAGGGTCCTTTATCTACGCTTTGTTCTGTAAAACCAGTGTAAAACGCCGTAAATCGGTGTTTAGTTAAAATGTTAAAGAATTACAAAATATTGCTTATTTATATTAGTACTTCAAATTAGGAATAAGTCTTTTGTTTTGTCTTTTACATGGAATTTAAGAAGTTAGAAAAGGATAAGGAATAAAACCCCTTTCCTTAGCGTAGGTACAATAGATTCATTTTGTCCCTGTTAATAAAATCAGTTAGTAGCCAAAGTCATTAATTGAACTTTAGGTACTTCGAACTAACAATACCCATAAAGTCCATTATCCAGCCAGTTTTAATAGTTACAAATACATAATGCATATCTACAAAAGCAGAGTGCTCACACACTTTATGTGGCCGACTTTGCAGTGCCATTTTATTGCCATACATCATGCATAAGTTCGTTCCTAGTCGGCAACGTTCGGAAAACTTCGCCAATTTTCCGAAACAATGATCGTCAGCGCTTCTTAATTTGTTTGTGCTCCTATTGTTGCCATGTCCGACGGAAATCTGATGATCGTATATTACGTACTATCTTTATTTACCAAAAAATAGTGGCCAGTAATAACATCAATGTAAATGCTTTTTCTTTCGATCTCTATTTATGCGGTTTCCAATTCCAAATTGCGTGTCAGAATGCCCAAGCATTTTACATTTCAAATTACGAATTCGAAATAAAATTCGAATACAAAGGTCCATTTTTGGTAAAAGTTTCTTTTATGTTTTATTTTGCGGCCCTTTGTGAAATTAATAATGTCATAAATGCAGTTCTGTATAACAATAATAGCCTTTATTTTCTGTGAAATCGTTGCTCTTTCACTAATATTTACGAGCACAAACCGCAACCATAAACTAGATTATAAATCTATTACAATATCGTCGTCCTCCAACCACTACGTTCGTTGACCCTGCTGCATAGAACACGTTGCGCTTGATTTATTTTAAAGCGAAAACAGCGCTTTTTTTGTTGAAGCGCCCTGTTTTGAAAGCGCTGCATACTTCTTAGTTATAATGAGCGCATTTGTAACGCTTTGCGCTTTATAAATGACACGTTTACGTATTGCTCGGTGGTTCAAGGTTTTAAAAGGATAAACGTAGCTTGTGGGTACAGAAATAAATGTTGGATATTTGTTATGTATAAAATATATAAAGCAGGAGATTTACCTAATAATAATGCATTATTTTCGTTTGGCTAGAAGGCCACCATGTTGCTAATAAACTCGTCCAAGTATTGCCATAAACAGTGGAGCAGTTTTACCGCCAATATTTTACTCCTTATTCCTATTATATGACGCCCATGGGAGAACTTGTTCTAACCTCTTGAATACAGTTGATAATGTATTGTCTATAACGATTAATATTAACTACTTTTGTATGTTATAGAATGAAGGATATTGTGTTACGACTTTCGATCAATCTCAAACGCAAACCTACCTTCTGAGGAAATTGGGAGGTTGACTAGATCAAAAATAAACCATTTATAATAGTCATTTGATGAAGCAACTCACTTTCATCTATCGTTTTGATGGAATAAATTATTTTCATATTTTGCATACAGTTTGATGTGAAAGTGACGTCATAATTTGTCTTTTCATACAAATTGTATAAAAAGTGACATTTTTGACAGTTCAATAAAAGCATCTTTCACTAGTTATAAACTACAGTATTCTTTTCTAAAGAGACTTCAGGCACACTGAGACAGCTTTACGTGCTCTACAAGGTAATATGAGATCTTGATACGTGGGGACGGTTAACTGGCTTTGTACGAACCTCGGTGAGGACAGGGTACTTAGCATATCTGTATGGGTGATACTTGGCGCGATGCTTCTTTTGTGATTAATGTAAGGACACAAGGATCGTAAGGTGCCGACGAAGCTGACCCCAATATGGTTGGGAAAAAGCTAGGCAGATTATGACTAGATTATAGGGAGACAGGAAAAACTCTCTTAGAATGAAATTAGGAAAAATGTTTTGTTACACTGAGTACGAAACATAAAATAAAATTGTTCTGTCTGTCACCCAACGAGTATGTTCGATTTCGTTAGTGCGAACTACACAGTAGAGTCGGGATGAAAGTTTACTTCGGAGCATAAATTCAATTCCTCTGTGTCATTACTGAACAAAAACAAACGGGGTTTTTCCCACACAAAAGTTATTATCAAATTCTATAATATCCCACAATTATTATGTTCGAGAAAGAATATTCCACAATGCTATACACAGTTACCTTTTCCTATATTTTCTTAAGAATATTCAAGGTAAGATACGAGGAAATGCAACCGGATCGCCAGAGTATATCAAAAGGATCATGAATGTGGAAGAAGGGAGCGCGTGTAAGGACTATCACGTGACGGTCAGGGTCACTCGGTACTTCAAGTGAGGAGGTCCTTGTTGTAGAATAGGAATGAAATACATTATATTTCCAATACATTCAGTTTTTCTTTTGAATATTATATTGTAAGATTACTAAGATTAAAAATATAGCCTTTATATAGATATAGTTATCCTAATTGGCAAGGCGCTTTGCACACGGAGCAACTTTAGTTGAGGAAACTGTAATTTGAAAGGAAATACAGAAAGTATTGTAAAGTTGCTATAAGTGCGCATTCCCATTTGACACTATGTATAAAACTAGTTGACAGTTGCTAGTTGCTGCAACAAAAGTCAAATTCAATTCAAATATTTACTAATAAACTTCCACAACAACAACGAGTCAATATATTCCTAAAATAACATCAGTAGATTGTTAGACTTTTCCAGATGATTTCCTAAGTATCTCATTTGGTTTCCGCAGATAATCTTAGCAAACCGAATTAGAATCCAAGAGCTTTAATTTCCGTGTTTATTTTCGGCCTACCATTGCGGCTAATGTAACACAATTACCAGTGATTTACAGGCAGGCAACTTAACACAATCTAGAAATTACAACGCAATTGCGATGCCATATAATGGGTAGTAAATTAACAAAGATAAATAAAAGTCAATTTTAATTATACACTCGCATCACCGCCATTTAAGTTAATCGCTCTCCTAATGATCACGTCACAAATCAGCTGGCGAAATTGCTGCTCTCTTACCTACTGCCTCTAGGTGTGAGAGGGGCGGGGCGCGGGGCAGGGGACCCGCCAGCCCCGCGAGAGCAAACCCAACCATTCATAAAACTAAGCTCGATCGATATAAAACGTCTTACCTACCCCGAAATGTCACTCGGAATTACTATAACGGCCGCGCCGCGTTCATTGCTTGGTCAACGCACTCCCTCCGGTTATAAGACGGCAATAAAGACGCAATGGACTGTGTACATTGCCGTAACGTGCCGTCTGAGTGAGGGAGACGTGTTTTAGGGAGACTCATACTTTCTCAAGCTCCTAAAGTACGTTGCGAGATTTAGTTGTGATTGGATTGCTCGGTTGGTTTAGTGAGCTCTTCGACTAGTCTGGCGGGTTCTGTATGCTCAGCCAATTAAGTCGGGGATGAACGGAGACAAAGAGAGCTTCATAAAGACAGATATTTAGATAACTGGGGTATATGGACTCTTTACCAAAGGTTTTTCTTTTATTTTCAATTGAATTTTCTTTATTGAAATTTCGTCTGATATTAGTTTAATAACGCTGGAATTGTTTCACCGCAAGGCATCGTCTCGTGATAAATCGAAAATGTTTTATGAAATTCATTGATTTTATTTTACATATTGCCTTTTTTATACACATTTTTCTATATTCTGTAAGTACATTAACTTAAACAAGTCAAGACAGATCTTTTCGAAACGTTTAGTGGTTGCATCAAACGTGGTAAAATAGAAAAAAATGGAATCACATTGTTTGACTTTGTAATCGACTTAAAGGGCAAACTCAGGCGCAGTAAGTTGTATTTGAGGTAAACAATTTAATGGGCAATTTCAATCATAACACCCTTAAGTCTTTACCTGGCAATTATACATAGATTTCAAACTTTTCCGAGTCTTTCTCAATAATGCCATTCCAATGACTTTTCAGAATACCCTTGAAATCGTAACTATATGTCCCCCCACAAAGTTATCGTGTTTATACAAACCGTCCAAGTGACAATTATCCGCGTCAAGTAAACAGAAAGTTCCTGCCGTCTGCCTTCGCGAGATAACGACTGGCTTCCAAACTCTTTTGTAATGGTTATGAATGCCCCTTGAAGAATCATTTTTAGAGATCCATTTTAGATGAAAGGTTTAAGACGATAAGTTCTGCTGAATTAAGATTTTTTACGGGATTTCTGTAAGCTGTTTTGACAGCCGTCGCTTTGGTTAAGTTTGTTAGTCGTTAGGCGCCTTTTATCAAACTAAAGTTCTTTTTACGGAAGCTTCTCACAGCACAATTCATTTTCAATTCTCCATAACATCTATGTAAAGTTTTTACGTCTTGATCACAATGATAATAGTTTCTCAATTCTTTGGTCTTTATTGCGTACCATAACATATACAGGTTGTTGGTATATATGTAGATAATTTAGTCACAATTATGGACCCTGTCGGGCACAGCATTTAATAATAGTAGGATTAATATTTATATAATTCTATGTATTATTACTTAAGTAGTTAGTAATTTGGAGTTTTTTATTATTTATTTTTATTTTGTTTATTTATTTTATAATAATCTTTTGTTGATTGAGTTGACAACAATACATAAAAATATTTTCTAATAAAAAAGCCTCAATGGTCAAAGTCGTTGAAATAGTAGACAAAACGTTATTAGAACTGAAAAGTTGCCTCAACCGTAACTAATGCGCTGGTACCTACAATTCGTGCCAAACAAAGAACTAGATCGATCAATGTACGGAACTAATACTATCGAACATGTTGGAGCTTGCTTGGTACACGGCTGGATTGGGCCGCAGACGCAAATAACAAGCTTATTGATAGTTCGGCTTACGTTACGTCATTATAGCACGACTGTGGTACTTCTAGGATAGGTATTTTTTTTAAAGTGGTGATGTTTTGCTATTTTATTGTTGTTGTAAGTGGTTTTTTGTTTTATGTCTAAAGTTACACGACATGGAACGTACTTTCGTTGTTAAAGATCCATTTTTACCGCTGAACGCTATGTATGTTTTCTGCCTGTATGACTGTTCGTAGCGTGCCAGCTCTTTATTTTTAGGGTTCCGTAGCTGAATGGCAAAAAACGGAACCCTTATAGATTCGTCATGTCTGTCTGTCTGTCTGTCTGTCTGTCTGTCGTCGTCCGTATGTCACAGCCACTTTATTCCAAAACTATTAAGACTACACAATTCAAACTCGGTAATTAGATGTATTACATTAACCGCTTTACGATTCTTATGCAAAAATAAAAAAAATATAATATTAGAGGGGGGCTCCCCATACATGGAACCGAAACTAAAAATTTTTTTTTTCATCTAACCTATACTTGTAGGGTGTCTATAGATAGGTCTTTAAAAATGAAATTGAGGTTCCTAAAACCATTTTTTCTCAAAGTCAATCATTTCAGAGTAAGACACTTTCAAAGTGCTAAAATGTGTGTCCCCCCCCCTGTAATTTCTAAACTACCAAAGTGAAAAATCTAATAAAAATATATGTTATAGATCTCAATAAAAACTATCAACCAAAATTGGTTTGAACGAAATATAGTCAGTAGTTTTTGAGTTATAGCACTTTTTCAGTAACCGCAAACTATAACTTTGTTATTCATTTATTTGGATGAAAAACAAAGTTATTTTTTGTAGGTACGTTTATTTTTCATAGACAATGGAACGGAACCCTTCGTGCGCGAGTCCGACTCGCACTTGGCCGGTTTTTTTGACATGGCTACGTCGAAGCGAAAAGGAGGGTTATGATTTTAACCTGTTTGTGAGTATGTTCATCGGTTCCCTCATAACTTCTAAACTAAGTACTTATCGTAATTTAACAAATGAGGTATCATTAGAAGCGTCTCGGTCATCCGCTGGTTATTTATTTTGTTATTTTTTTGTTAAAATCTTATTCGTGATCAGTTGTTATTATGTAAATAAGTATTGAATAATCTTACCAAAATTAAATGTCTCAGAAATACTGTAAATGTTTTCATTAAACTAAATAACTTCGAACCTCATCTTCAAAGGGCCAATACAGATTCTATCTATTCGTTTCACTAATCCCCAAATAAATTGAGCAATACGATTCAATACAAAGGTAAATTTAAGAGAAAACCTATCGTTTCAAATACAGGTCGCAGTTTTCAGGAAAATGCCGGGGAAATCATCCCGGTAGACAGGCTCTGGTAAATAAACATTAGCATAAATCCAATATCAGTCTGTTTGCCCGGACACCTGGCTGCAAGTTTTATAAAATTACTTGCGATCGTTTGAAAACTCCAGCGAAATTCTTTTGAATTTATTTTCCTGATCGCACTTCAATTGTTTCGGGTCTTTTTAATATTAAGTTTTATTGGATTGGATTTTGGAAAACAGATTTTGGGAATAATTTATCTGTTATTAGTTTAGGTGTTTCAATTTTTGTGGTATCGTTTTTGTATTTAATGTTAAATGCATTATGTTGTATTGTAGTCGTAAAAAATGTTGACACAAGTGATTATTCAAGGCTTTTGGACGATAATACACGTGATGCAATAATTATATTCTTTTGTTTTGAAATCGATTTCAATCTTGAAACTACTCGTAGTCATCCTATTACATATAGTGTTACAACTTATGTAATAGGACTCATATGTATTTATGTAAGCATAGCAATATATTTATAGAGGAAAATTACGTAAAGAAATCCATATATTTGGAACTATTCTAAAAGCAGTAATCAAATAATATTGTGAAATAATCACCATCATCCCCCTGCCCTTGCCCCAATTTCTTATTCGGAGACAGCTCAGCATGTCTTCCTTTTCCATGCTCAGTCTGAACTACTACATTTTTTTTAAGTGGTCCCACACAAATAGGATTTTTATTTGCTTATTTATTTATAGACCTACAACTAAGTAAATAATGCTGACCATAGATAACTTACTGAAAGATTTTTAATCAGTCGATGGACACCAACATTGAGACATGTACACTGTACAGACATCACATCAAATTACCACAATCTATCAAATTTCTGCAATAGATTTTCAACCTTATCACAATAGAGGTAGGTTAGGGTTTGACTGGTAAAATTTGACAGATTCGGGTTCCGTGACTTGCTGTAGTCTGTACTATTGTACATCTTCATAACATTAACATTAAACATTTAACTTATCACAAAGTGGTCATTGGACATACCACGGGTATCTTCACCGGTGCGCTTCACTGAAGACCCCGGAGCCCGGAGTCCGGGACTGTGACGTCACACCCCTTGATGAGCGCACACTCGATTGGACACCGATCTGGCTCCTTGCCTTCTCAAGGACAAGGGAGGTTTCCACTTCAGAACACGATATTGCTAATGGTAATATTTTAACAATGAAGTAGGTATTTAAAGTGATAATTTCCTTAAGGTTCCTAACTTTGTGAGTGCAAACGTGTGTTAATTTTGTCAGTTTCATGGCTAAACTAAAAGACGAAATTACGCAAACTATTTTTCACAGGAGTTTAAGTAATTTGTAAATATTTTTAATTTGGTAATGCGAGTTTATTGTTAAAATATGGTACAAAAATTATCAGAAATTGACCAGTATTTTTTCTCAATGAATTTCATTATTCTAATTCACAGTATTTTCACAAAAACAAACATAAAACTAATAACGAAAATACCTAAAACCAACCATTTGTATAATAAAAATAAGAAGTTGATTTATCCGTATTTTTCCTTTATCCGTAGCAGAAGGTTTTTTAGGTGTAAGCCGGGATTGGGGATTTCAGACTGATTTCAAGTGTTACGGCCAAATATTGTGTGAGGGAAAATATCCCTTAGGCCGGGGAAAAATATACTTTATTAGTAATTTGGGGGCCGGGTCAATGCGGGGATAAAATATAGCTACGTAGCTATATCAAGGGAATAATGGTTCCTTTGTGTACTTTATAGACTTTGGGGTGCTAAATACGTATAAAGAGTGTTATTTTGATTTGTTATTTGTTACGAGTATTATACAGAGAAAGAATAATACGCTTTTTCGCGGCGGGTCGGCGATTTCAGACTTCCTTCCAGGGTTCCTTAAATCGGCCCTAAAGCAGAGTTTCACAGGTTTCAGACAAAGTTCCAAAAAGCTTTCTGCCGCCAGATGCCATAGAAATGTTTTTAATTTTGATTCCTTTTCAGTGGCATGATCTGTCAGATAGTTATCTAAAACTCTACCTGTAACCTGTGAAATTTGCCTTCAGTGTGCTAAACAGCAGAATAAGAATCACGATTTTGGTAAAGGGTAGGTAACAAAAATTCTTCATTCAAATGTTTTCACATTTCTTTCATAGAACCGTTCATTCACCAGCCGTTGACGTCACTACTGAAACGTGAGAGTTGCTAAGGAAGAAAATGTTTTTGTAATTATCTTAGTAAAACAATAGCTATTTGTTTAAAATATTTATCTTTTCGACTGAAAATATGTAAAACATCTAACTATCTATACTTATAATAAATCTGTAAAGAGGTCAATTTTGTACATGAAATATATTTCTAAAATAACTATTAGGGGGTGATTGGGGATCGATACTGATGCTAAAAATGCAAACAGTAGAATTTTTGTCTGTCTGTCTGTATAAAAACTACTCGACGGATTTTAACGAAACTTTGTACAATCATTTTATTCATACTCCAGAGATGGTTATAATATACTTTTCATCACGCTACAATCGATAGGCACAGAGCAGTGAATCTTTGATTATGACGACCCGTTGTCGCTGGCATAAGCGACATGATCCGCGAACGAAGTCGCTGGCAGAAGCTAGAGTAAAATAAAAGATCATATCTAATCATAGACGCCTTGAATAAAATGTAACCTTTACAATCCGTACTTCTTTGTATAAAGGTGACGTCACATGTGTGACCCTCCGAGGAAATCAGGTACCTCGGCCAGGTGTCACCTTTAAATAAATTAGCACAATTCTACAAATGTAACATCATGTACCTTTCTGTACCTCTTGCATGATTTAGTAGCTGGATTTATTTTTGGTTCCAGCTGATGTACACTTGCGTGCAAACTTCGTGAGAGATGTCTAATGCGATGTCTTGTTTTTTCTGTAATTCTGCGTATTGGTTGTGTACTGTGTAGCTATTATTTTAATGGAATTGAATTATTTAAGTGGATTACTGTTGAATTGCAAGCACAGAATATTGAGTATTCTAGAATTTTTAATATATATTTTACTTTTTTACATGAAATTATGCAAATCAAAAAACTCATTATAAAATTTCGATTCCCAAAGCTGCTGAAAAAAATTCTTCCATTTCAGAATTCCGTAAAAAATGTTTCTACGTAATATTTTCATCCCAAGCAACATTTAAAAGAATTACACAATATATATTAGCCGTAACAATGATGGATCATGGCTCTGATTAGTTACTCCGTCGGTATAAAGGTACCTCCACACGGTCCAGTCGCTGCGTCACTGCGGGACCGCGCCGGTATTTCCCCAAGGGGTGATTCGATGCCTTTTTATTTTTTCAGATTGTTGTAAAATATGATTATATTTTGTTATTTTTTCTGGTTGACAGGTTTTATAAGGTCATTTTGTACTCAATGAATACTGTTATCGTGAAAATTTATTTGGACTGCCATTTTGACTCCGTTTGTTTTTTATGTCGGTTGGTTATGATTCTATATTAAAAAGCATCTCTGATTCTACGGTCCAACACACTTATATGTTTAATTTCATCTGAATCGATTTAGTCGTTTTAAAGTCAAAGCATAACAAACTCACTTTCAGATTTATATTATGGTCTTTATCACAACTTGCTAAAGGCGCCAATACATTCAATTACTGTATCACAATAAAGTAATTATGAAGTAATTTCAATTTAAATCCTCAGAATTAATTATACCGTTAACAGTTCTCAGAATCTTAAGCTGTATTCAGAGACGCGATGCAAAATTAATTTGTTTATTTCACTCATCAATATGAAAATGGTTCATCCATTTATTTCATATTTCTTTTGTACTTCATTTGTTATTGTAAACGCAATATTGAAGTCATCATTAAACAAAACCGGCCAAGTGCGAGTCGGACTCGCACGCGAAGGGTTCCGTTCCATTATCTATGAAAAATAAACGTACCTACAAAAAATTACTTTGTTTTTCATACAAATATATGAATAACAAAGTTATAGTTTGCGGTTACTGAAAAAGTGCTATAACTCAAAAACTACTGACTGTATTTCGTTCAAACCAATTTTGGTTGATAGTTTTTATTAAGATCTATAACATATATTTTTTTTAGATTTTTCACTTTGGTAGTTTAGAAATTACAGGGGGGGGTATAACAAAGAATTTAAGAGAAACCTATCCTTTCAAATACAGGTCGCAGTTTCAGGAAAGCCGGGGAAGGAATCCATCCCGGATAGACGGCTCTGCGTAAATTAAACATAGCATAAATCCAATTCAGTCTGTTTGCCCGGACACCTGCTGCCAAAGTTTTATAAAATTACTTGCGATCGTTTCGAAACTCCAGCGAAATTCCCTTGAATCTTATTTTCCATGGATCGCCCACTTCAATTGTTTCGGGTCTTTTACATATTAAGTATTGGATTGGACTTTGGACAACAATTCTTAGGCCCAAATAATACATATATTCTGTTATTAAGTTTACGGTGAGTTTCAATTTTTGTACCGGCATCTCAGTTTTACTCCGTATTTTAATGTTAAATGCAATTATGTTGTATTGTATCGTGGCCGGTTAAACTGTTGACACACAGTGCTTATTCAAGCTCATAGGCCACGAATACTAACCACTCATGACCAAAACATACATCACTAGTCACATCTCAAGAAATCCTCTATATAGAGACATCCGGCTAACATATCTTGAACACCACCACCTACGAGTCCACTCACCTCCCGCAATTACGACACCAACTTGCAGAAGGCATACACATCAACAACTATGATCACATCACACAGACACATACACACGTGACACAGCACTCTATGTCAGTCATTGAGGCCACAAAATGACATCATATTTAAGCAGGAAAAATAGCTACGCTCCACATATCATTTGGAACTATTTAAAAGCAGGAATCAAATAATATCTGTGAAATATCACCCATCATCCCCCTAAACTGCCAACTAACATCGCCTCCTCAACACTCTCCTATCATAATTCCGGCGAAACAGCTTCAGCATTGTCTTCCTGTTTCATGAACAAGTACCCAACACACTGTTTTTTAAGTGTCCCCAACACAATAGACTGACCCTTTATTCTTATCCTTACATACTACACGATAACTCTCTTCTGAGAACCGCCACACGCTTTATTTCATCCGTTTATTTGACATATACGCATGACCCAGCACTACAAATTACACAGACTAGCACACCCCACTAAAACCATGACCTGACATAACCCCTCCACCCACATGACTAAATTTACTTAATCCTACGATCTCGCCATGGGACAACCAACATGGCACATGCGACATCTACACACGACAATCACCATCCACAACAATGTACACCACCAATCCTATACCAATACTTCATTGCAATAGATTATCTCAACCCACCTCACAAATACGAGACTTCAAGCGAGTACTAGGGTGACTGAGTCAACAATTTCGACAGCATTCGAGTTACCGACTGCTTTTAGTCGTTACTGTCCATTGTACATCTTACTAACATATCACTCCCTCTAACACAAATATTAACTTTATCACACAAGTGGTCCACTTGAGACTATCAACACGGTATCTTACACCGAGTATGCGCCACTCCCATAAACGAGCCCCGCTAGCAGTCCACGGAATGAACCCTTCACCCCCTTGATGAAGCGACACTGCCGATTGGACACCCGAATCTAGATCCTCCGCTGCACTTTCTCAAAGGAAGAGGAGGTTCTCAATATCCAGAACACCGAATTGCACCACATCGTAACTATCAGTACACAATCGACATCAACAAGCCTAACAACCAGCGCTACTATTAAAGTCGAACTAATTCATATAAGTTCAACTTAGACCTATTTCTGCGAGACTGCAACACGCTGTGTAATTTTAGTCAGTTGTTCAGCGTGCACCACCACAAACAACACAGACAGAAAACTTGACGCAAAACTATTTCCTCTCACAGCCGAGTTTAGTAACATTTGTAAGATCCATTTTTCACTCCATAATCCACCCTTAAATTCTGGTAACTAACCTCCTCGGTACAACAAATAAATTATACAGACCTCACCATCCAGATCTAATCTCACTCACTTACGCGAGCATACACTTCATTATCTAATTCACGATATCTATCACCAGCATAACAAAAAACAGAACAACATACACCTACAACTATAACCGAAATACCTAACACCAACATTTAGATATAATAAACATCAGAAGTTGACTAAGCCAGTATTTTCACCTTTATCCGTAAGCGCGACACAGACACCAGCCTTTTTACGGTGTAAACGCACATTGCGAAACTGCGCGCGCATTCAGAACTGGATTCTCAAAGCGTCCCCAGCCCACCATCGACTTATCCCCACAACACAACCCCCCACGGTACAACTTACCCATGACCACCACATACAATAGCTCTGTGTGGACCCACATACTACCTCTGATCACCACGCGCTCGAAACAACTAACTCATCACATGTCTCAGTACTTCATTGGCATCGAGCAGCCCTCGCTTCGCCAACTGCCGCACCAACCTCACATAGGAGACGATCTAAACAACAAGATAATACTTCACACATCGCATATATCAAGGGACATAATCTCGCGTTACGACTCTGCGCAGAGACAACAACCAGCCTAGCACTCACATGCGTACCACCACACCATACTGCTAACATGATAACCAGTTATTGATAGTCAGTCACTCTGCTAAACACGAGTACTCTCATACCCAGAGCAAGAATAGATACGCTTACTCAGTCAACGGAACACTCACCGAAGTCAGAACTCACATTTCAACCAAACTTCCCTATACCGGCGTATCTTCTTACAATACAGGACACTCAACCCAGAGTACTACATGTTCCACACAGACACAAATCACACGAGTTCCAAAACCGAACGCTCTCTGCCGCCAGACTTTCGACCACTACGAGACACACATGATTTTCTTCACTTTACCAATTCACGTTTCGCATAGTGCATCAGATACTGTCAAGCCCATACTCTATCTAATCCACACCCCCCACAATCCCTACCTCTTGTAAACCCTAGCACTCGACATTGCCCTTCCAAGTAGCTCGCCAAACAGACTCACATACAAAAATCCAAAAACACATATACACCCCCTACTCTCTGTACCACACGCACACCTCAATGATCAAAGACTATAACAAAATTCGTTCATTCAATGTTATCCCACATTTCTTTCACCTACACAAAACCCCAATCTCACACGTCTCACAGCCACGTATACAATCAACCTACTCGAAACCGTCAGAGACATCGTTCCTAAGGAACAGGCAATTTTTTTACTGATAATTAATACTCCTATACTAACCCACTATCGTTATTTGTTAAATATCTTAACCCATTCAATCTCGACATCCTCGACCAACACAGATCAACAACACAACCTCGACACACCATCAGATAACATTACCAACCTCACACTCTCACATGCTTCCCGAAGGTCTCCTCCACACGTATACAGTACACCAAACTCACTCATATAACTGCAAGACATCCCTGCCACCACCTTTACACATGCATCGCGACTGACACAATCCCACAAACGACACACCTGCAAACTAGAAGGCGCATACGTCTCCCATACCAAGACCACAGCACTCTTGACAACAACAACAGCACACCGTACTTACACGGTTACACAAATTCACTCTTCTGTCTAGGTCTGCACATACTAAAAAACTACTCGACGCGATTATTTAACGGAAACTAATCTAAAATACCTCAACTCATCTTCATGTCTCCAGAGACATCGCGATTTATACCTATACTTTTCATCACGCTACAATCGATAGGCACAGAGCAGTGAATCATCATTACTCTAATGAACGACCCAGACGTATGTCGCTGGCATAAGCGAATGATCCAGCGAACGAATCCGCTGGCAGAAGCTTAGTTAAAATAAAAGATCATAATCTATCATAGACGCTTAATAAATGTAACCTTTACAATCGTACTTCTTTGTATAAAGCTGACGTCACATGTGACCCTCCGAGGAATCACGTACCTCGGCCACGGTGTCACCTTAACAAACTCCACTTAGCACAATTCTACAAATGTAACTTAATTCATGGTACCTTCTTGTACCTCGGCTGCCGCGCGGCACACCCGCATAATCATTAGTACCCTGCACATATCTCTGTTAACCATGGTTCCAAGTGATTACCACTGACACACCAGCCACACAACCCTACCCCACTATTACGCATCTCCACTCAATAAGCTACAAATACATATACAACCCACCTGCAACACACGTCAACATCCGCACAACTTCTACGATGGAGAGAGTTGTACATCTACCTGCGTGTACTTGTTTCTTCCTGTAATTCCTCCACACGCACCACAGCCCGAGCCTACCCACGAGCAACCGCATGCTAAAACCAAGCAGCGAACAACCGCGACCCGATGGTAGGCATAACTAGGCCCCGACATAGAGAATTGAATTAATTTACGGCATCACACCCCACAATCTGCACCACTACCATCAACTTACTGTTGTATATTGCCCAAGAAAACATCCACACAACCAACACCCTATACTTGAGCCACATATTCTACGAATTTCAATCACCAATATTTTCTATTACCTTCAACTTTTATACATGAATATAGCAAATCAAAAAACTCATATAAAAATTTACATTCCACCACAAACGCCCTGCGAAATATAAAATCTCTAACCCATTCTGTCGTGAAACCTTCAACACCAACATCGTTCCTACACGCGTAAATGTTCATCAAGCACCACACTTCTAAAACAAATACAACCTCTCATCACAATAATACCGACCACACGACACAACCCTACAACTCCACATAAACCCAAACTCATAGATCTAGCCTGTAAACAATGACAGACACATCCCATGGCTCTATAGTTCACTACCAGCAGCGAACGGACCGATAAAACATAACGTCCACTCCACAACGCCTAACCCAAGTCTCAGACTTACACGCCCACTGCCACAAACAGCCACCCACCCGACCACCAGGCAATTCCACCAAACAGGAGAGCTCCCACACAACCTCTTACTACACCATAACAAAAAAACACCAATACGAATAACCCTTCCGCTTGACAGGTTTTACTACAAGTCATCCGAAGTAATACCACGCAATGACACTCATAGCACGAGTATCCATGACACCGACCTCTTTCATCTTATAAGGCGACCCACACCACACACAAACAACCACTAAACAACACCACACACCCTCTATCGACTTCGTCATAATCTTCCATGTCACTAATCAACACAAATCTGTCATTATATCCATATTCCCTACCATAACCACCTAAAAGCATCTAATTCTGGCATCTCCGCGCCCCATTCCGAACACACTTCATCGAATTGTCCAATATACGTTCGACATCATCGACACCACCCCTCTACACCAACTTACGTCCGTCTTAAAGTCCATCCCCAGACATAACCAACAAACCACCTCGACTTTCAGTAACGTTACATAGCAACACTTACGTGCAGTCTCACCCTCTATCACAACTTGCTAAACGGCGCCAATACAATTCAAGTGGTTGACCTTATGCTTCCATCACCATACCCACAAACCCAGTCTGCCAATAGACAACCCAGCTTAAATTACTTCCACATCTCTATCCACTCTCGAACGAATACACCACCCGACAACCTACGACTCCCTAACACTAAGCGCACCTTCCTCAACTACTCTGTCCACCAGCCGCTAACCAAACTAGGCAACCGCGACCCATCGCAAACTATAATGATGTTATTTCAACTCCATCCACCCATCCTCCACACTTCACAAACGAACCCCCCTCACATACAATCTAATTCAACCACTAGCCCCCTTACTACCTGCACAATAACTCAAACAACTGTATGTAACACCCGCCTACAACATAACTGAACGCACTACTTAAACAAAACAAACCCCCAAGACATGAGCCGAAGATCCCACCACCTCCGCACCCGCCATAGGCACCTAATCCGTCACATTACTCTATGAAAAATAACAGTACCTACAAAAAATTACTTTGTTTTTCAATACAAATATATGAATAACAAAGTTATAGTTTGCGGTTACCGAAAAAGTGCTATAACTCAAAAACTACTGACTGTATTTTGTTCAAACCAATTTGGTGTGATAGTTTTTATTAAGTTCTATAACATATCTTTTTTTTAAGATTTCACTTTGGTAGTTAGAAATTACAGGGGGGGACACACAATTAGCACTTTGAAAGTGTCTTACTCTGAAATGATTGACTTTGAGAAAAAAAGGTTTTAGAAACCTCAATCTCATTTTTAAAGACCTATCTATAGACACCCACAAGTGTAAGAGACGAAAAATTTTTTTTGTTTCAGTTCCATGTATGGGGATCCCCTTCTATATTATTATTTTTATTTTGTATAAAAATCGTGAAGCGGTTAACAGAATACATCTACCTACCGAGTTTGAATGGTGTAGTCTTAATAGTTTCGGAATAAACTGGCTGTGAACATACGACAGACAGACAGACAG
>NWSH02000329.1:2869059-2885002 GCA_002382865.2 Heliothis virescens | reverse complement strand
ACACAAATTTAGCACTTTGAAAGTGTCTTACTCTGAAATGATTGACCTTGAAAAAAATGGTTTTAGAAACCTCAATCTCATTTTTAAAGACTATCTATAGACACCCACAAGTGTATAAGACGAAAAAATTTTTTTTTGTTTCAGTTCCATGTATGGGGAGTCCCCTTCTAAATTATTATTTTTTATTTTTGTATAAAAATCGTGAAGCGGTTAACAGAATACATCTACCTACGAGTTTGAATTGTGTAGTCTTAATAGTTTCGGAATAAACTGGCTGTGACATACGGACAGACAGACAGACAGCAGACAGACAGACAACGACAGACAGACAGACAGACAGACAGACAGACAACAGACAGACGACAGACAGACAGACGACAGACAGACAGACAGACATGACGAATCTATAAGGTTCCGTTTTTTGCCATTCGGCTACGGAACCCTAAAAAACGTGGAAAATAATGGTAAGTAATTGTAAAACATTATATGGAACTTTTCATTTATTCATTTACTCAACTTGGTAACAAACTCCAAACTTAATCTATACTAATATTATAAAGAGGAAAACTTTGTTTGTTTGTTTGTTTGTTTGGTTGTAATGAATAGGCTCAAAAACTACTGGACCGATTTTAAAAATTCTTTCACCATTCGAAAGCTACATTATCCACGAGTGACATAGCTATATTTTATCCGGGTACGGGCAGTAATTCCCACGGGATGCGAGTGAAACCGCGAAAACACAAACCGGCTACACCGATCAATAACCCATACAAGAGATCACTGATATCGTCTGTACCAACCAAAGTAACAATCTAACTTCACCTGCTGTAACAATACTCACTTAGAACAATACTAATAAAACACCCGAATACCGCCAATTCAACATACATCTCTATCGCGTATATCTCCCCAATAATAGAAGACAACATAATATACCCACACACTGTAACACCATGACGAGCCCTATGATAAAAATTTCTAAATTACAGCATCAACAAGCCAATACCCTACAGATTGTTGTGCCCTTTTATCTTTATAATGTTTCGCATCGCAACACATCAGACCACGTCGAGCAAATTCACCTGATCTAATAAATCGACGACACCAGACACTGATCACCGAAACCGTCCAACCACAATAAACCAATAGTCATTATTGAAGATATTAACATCATTATCACCAACGACGAGACCAAATGCGACACACTATTATATATCACACAAAACATCGAAACCGCCTCACAAGTATAAGCCACAAATGCTGAAAAAATACCCGACCAGTGCGAGATCTGCCACGAATAACCAGCTCGCCACCCACGAAACCCCTCTGCAGTTTTCTCGCTACCACTCACACCTACTATCTCACGCAATACCCAACAACTCACGACGCATATACAAATATCTACCTACACTCCAGCGCACACCCATCAATACAATCACTATTTCCGGCCCGCAAACACCTAACACCTTTCAAGCGAGCACTCACTTTGAACCACACCTAATCCTCCCCCACCCCCGACACAACCAGGCTCCACCAGTCCAAGACATGAATAAACAGACAGACAGACAGACAGACAGACAGACAGACAGACAGACATGACGAATCTATAAGGGTTCCGTTTTTTGCCATTCGGCTACGGAACCCTAAAAAACGTGGAAAATAATGGTAAGTAATTGTAAAACATTATATGGAAACTTTTCATTTTATTCATTTTACTCAACCTGGGTATCAAACTCCAAACTTAATCTATACTAATATTATAAAGAGGAAAACTTTGTTTGTTTGTTTGTTTGTTTGGTTGTAATGAATAGGCTCAAAAACTACTGGACCGATTTTAAAAATTCTTTCACCATTCGAAAGCTACATTATCCACGAGTGACATAGGCTATATTTTATCCGGGTACGGGCAGTAATTCCCACGGGATGCGAGTGAAACCGCGGGAAAACGGCTAGTCAATAATATTTTTGTCTTACAAAAGTAAATTATTCTGTGTAAAACACATTTGAAAATTTAAAAGAATACGCTTTTCATTTTGTTTTCCAAATAGATATAGCTTAGATATGTAAAAATTCTTTATTAAGAACAGAAATACCTACCAGATGTTGTGCCCTTTTATCTTATTATAATGTTTTTGCATCGAAATCAGCCGCTCGGGTCCTGTAATATCGACGGACCGCATGTCGACCGATTCTACATATTATTGAAAATATTAATTTATAAGAAAGAAAAACATTTTTTCACACAAAATGACGCTTACAAGATAAAACTAGATGAAAAAACCGGCCAAGTGCGAGTTGGACTCGCGCACGATGGGTTCCGTACCATTATCTACGAAAAATGAACGTATCTACCTACAACTAGCCAAAATACAAATATTTTTCGGACCGCAAAAAATAACTTTGTTTTTGACACAAATGTATGAATAACAAAGTTATAATTTGCGGTTTCACACGTATATTTTAATTTTTAGTTTTTGTTGTTATAGCAGCAACAGAGAGACAGACAGACAGACAACGAAGTCTTAGTAATAGGAACCCTAAAAAAGGAATAACAAAAAAAAGTTTCAAATTGACTATCATTGCAATCAATCATTATCATAATCACCAATTTAGTTCGCATTGAAATATCCATAAAATTTCTAAGCATATATTTAAGTATACTAATTTATTGACACCAGTCGCACTTACCAATAAAGATTTCGAACTTCAACGTAATATTTTAACACGCACTAAACTGACTGTCAGTCTGAAGCGTCACTAACATTATTGCGTATTCAAGTCACGACGGTCTCGGTTCGTCTAGTCGGAACTTTCCTGTTTACCGCAAATAACAGCTATTGTTAATATTCCCAGTTCGCAGCTACTTTTAAATTTCGCTTTCATTTGGTCGGGGTGTTTGTTTGTTTGTTTGCTACGTATTCCCGATGATGTGTAGTTTTTTCTCCCGTGTTTTTGAATCAGTCATGCGATATTTTTGCTGTTTGAGTAGGATTTGTGTTTCAAAAGCTTTGATACCTATATCGACTTCTGGACGATTCTTAGTATTTTTTTTACATTGTAGAGGAAAAAGATTTGTATGCAAGTTTTCTTTGTAACAAATTGGCTCAGTAAGTTCTGGACCGATTTTTAAAATTCTGTCACTGTACCCAACAGTGACAGAATTTTATACTATCCACGAGTAACATAGACTATATTTTGTCGGAAGACGAGAAGTGCCTCCTTATCGCTGGTGGTAAATTAGAAGGGGATATTCCTCCTATAGAAGCCAACATCCTTATACCAAGCTATGTAAGTCCCCATGGTATAAGTACCTATGACTAAAATCAATGTTATTTGTTCCAGAACACGGCGCTACGCAAATCAAAGGCGGCTACATGCTGCGGTATAAACGTAAGTATATATAAGCTAGGAACACTCTTTGTTTACTTCAGATATCTGAAGGATTTCTTCATTGCATCACTGACATTTTTGAATACGTTACAACACTTTACACTTTAACTTATCATCGTCATACATATGTAGTCATACATATGTACAAATGCAAATTTTTAGTGTACCGATAGTTTGATAGGTATCATCGTGGGTATCATAAAGCAGCATGGAGGTGAACGGTAGTCCGCTCATTACAATGATATTAGACCGGCACTAGACCGATTAAAAATTTGATTGGATTTACCTTCAAAATAGTCAGCCAACTATCGGCCGACCAATTTAGTTTGCAATTTAGTGGACTGTGAGCTCTTATACTTCAAAAGTTTTTACTTTTGGTGTGTGTCAAACGTTCCTCTAAAAACTTCAAACAAACTTTACCATGAAATAACAAGGAGTGAATAAACTGCTTCACTATAACTAAAGAAAACCAAAAAAGGGACAAAACCAACCTGTTTTTCCTTTCTTGGGCCGTAACGACTTGTTTATAGTGATCTCGTAAAAGTCTCGTCTATAAAAACATCGTCACTCAATCATTTTCGAAGCCCAGTCAATAATGTTGTTGAATGTAGGTGACATAAAAAGGGAATTCTAGGGGTGGTGAAAGTTTCTGTTGATTTTATAAATAAGATAAGTAATAAGATAGAAACGAGTATCATTTTCCTTTAAATAAATTATATCATAAATGCGTCAGAGGCAATAACATATTAAAGTACAGACGACAGCACATCAAGTTACCACAATCTGTCAAATTTCTGCATTAGATTTTCGACCTGGTCACCATGGAAGTAGGTTAATGTTTGACTGGTAAAATTTGACAGATTCGTATACGTTGACCTGCTGTTGTCTGTACACACATGACGAATGATAATGTTAATAGCGTCCAAGGTCGATTGTCGGCCACGACGGCTGTTTTCATATAAGGAGATCAGCTAGCTGCGCAGAACATAATATTATAAGTAGTGCATTTGCGCTGACACAGATGCACTCCTTATTCCCTCACTCTCATAGCCCGAAGGGTCGGAAAGCACTTTTCATTATCCTGAAAAGTAAAGTTTCGGATAAATAAAACCGCGTCATCAAATATTTTTGTTTTTCTACTATTTAATCAATAAAACAAAGACTAAGTGTGCCAACAAAAAATATATAAAAAATAATATGCAAACTTTATTACTTCGTCCCCCAAGTATTAAATCGAACCCTTGACTTATTATTTAATAATAACCATTCGAAATTGTCGTTCAACCCTACTTTTAGGGTTAATTCTCATTCGTTCATAAAACGAAGTTTCTTTACGACACTTCGTAAGGTTATATGAACTGTAATGGCGGAGCAGTTACTCAAGTTTTATAGTATCGAGATGAATGAGAGAATCAAGTTAAGTGAGCCTTTGAAATATAGAGAATTTGTTTATTGATTTTTATATTACATGTTTTTATAAAAATGTTTAGCCGATCAATACGGTTTTCACATTATACATCCGAGAGATATTTTGTTTTTGTGTTATTATAATACTAGCTTCTACCAGCAGCTTCACTCGTATTCCGAATAAAAAGCTTCCCTTCCCTAACACTGAATTTTTCAAACCCGTTTTTCATTGGTCAAGTGTTTCTTAAGAATGTTAAGACGAACAAACGCTTCAGCTCTACAATATGTATTGTTTGTAAATAAGGCTTATATACCAATAAGGGTACAAAGTACATGAGTTATAAGAACCATTGAGACAATTAAATCATCCCTTGTACTTATATCCTCCAGAACTCACTTATACAAAAACAAAAGTATGTCTATGTCATAATAATCAACCTAAAACACTGCTCCCAAGTATTGACTTACTCTCTCATCTACACTATGTCTGGCGTGAAAATTGCTGATGCGAGTAAAAACGCCAGCTTGCACGCCAGTAACTTGACTACTAAGTAGCTCCTCAGAGATATTATTAAACCTCCTTCGTGTGACGGAGATGGAGGATGGAGAGAAAGAGAAGGATTATAGATGACGTCAGATTAGAGAGTTTAGTATGCGCATTTGATTCTCAATGCACAAGTTTTGAGAGTTTAATTTGGTCTGTATAGTGATTGTACTATCAGAGAAACTTACCAATTTAAGCTATTGTAGATGTAACGATATTAATGAAGGACTAAATAAGTCTTATGGGTTAACAAATCTAGGTATACTATAACCTGAAGAGTTTGTTTGAAGGCGCTAATGTCAGGAACTCATTCAAATTGAAAAAAAAATGGGCTATTTATCGACGAATACTTACCCGGGTGCGCAGAGTAGTTCACGTGACGCGGATGAATCCAGTAGTGATTAAAAAAATATTTAGCAATTAACATTTCGGATTACTTACACACATGTAACGTACATACAGACAAAGTTACTTTTATACATAAAACAGTTTTATGAAGTTGCATCCTAAATGAAACAATACGTACTAGACAAGAGCTTACGACTGTTGACCTGTTTTCGTACTAACAGACAAATAATTTCTACGTGTTTGTTCCAGGGAAATATCTATGGAACTCCTGGTCTGAAGAGTGGGTGGTTCTGTATGACGACTCAACCATGGCTTGGTTTAAGGTAAGTAGAGAAGAAGGTTTATAATTTTCTCTTAAAGGTACTAGTTGGAAGCGAGTTCTTAGGCTTTATTTCCAAATAACTAGGATAGATATATGGATTGGTAAAACTATTTCTTAAACTTCATTTTAATTTGCAAGATATTAAGTGCGAGAGTACTGCTTATCAATCCTGTTTTCATGCCAATTCAGTAGGAATTGATATACAAATTTGAACACAGATAGTTTAGAAACTAAGAAAGGATATAGGTTGATTTTTATACGGGTGCGGTAAGTTTCCACGGGATGCGAGTGGGACAGTAAAACAGCTAGTAAATGATGTACATTCAATGTACAATATCATAGTCTAACTCAGTATACCTCTCTATTTTATGTACAACTTACGACAACTTTCTATTTGTTGATTAAGAAACTTGCTCAGTGTAATCGGTCTCGGTATTTACGACGCTATTCGATATGTGCGTGTGTGAATTTGTTGGTTGGTTTGTTAAGCGATAAGCGGAATAACACATAATGCTAATTATTAACTTATAATTCGGCTGTTTGTTGGTATATTTTGATTAAAAAAACTTTGAATGGCGCGAGGGGGGTTCCTTTGGCACGTGATTAAAACGGGTGGAAATAGTGAACAATAATCAAAAAAATAAAAATCAAAAAGCATTTACTCAAAGTAGGCTGAAAAACAGCACTTTTTACACTTTTATCTGTCTCTGTATCGCTATGTATGCATAAATCTTTAAAACTACACAACGGATTTTGATGCGGTTTTTTAAATGGATAGAGTGAGGTTTATATGTAAAATAACATCCATAAGGAAAATATTGGAGAAATACTGTTATTGTACCCGTGCAAAGTCGGGACGGGTTGCTAGTATTAAGATAAAATAAAAGTACCATAGTTTTAAGATGTGTATCTTTAATGTAAATATAGGTTACATACTTAGAAAGAATAACATGTAACTATTTTGACAATAAAAATCCTTAAGATATCCAAAAACTAAGGTGCTACATATTTAATTAAGTTGCGTCTTACAATTTGCACCATCCGCAACGGTGTGTTGAACAGAGACCGATGTATTCACCTGTCGAGTTGGGTAACAATCAGGCGCCCTCCTTCTTATCCGATTGTTTGCATCGCCTATTCTTCGATAAACTACGAACTTATGTTGTGCGCCACACAGAAAGGTGTTTTTACTATGTTATTTGAGATACAATTTAACCTGGAGAAAAATACGTTATATGAAGTGAGAAATATGTGACATGAAATATGCTGACAGAATAAAGCTTCATTGTTACCGACAAGAATAATATTCGTAGATTGTTACAAAAACTCATGTTTACAAACATATATAAACCTACCTAATATTATTAGTAACTCTGACTGTATGTCTGTGCAGTTTTCATGCCAAAAATAATGAACGGTTTTAAACGAGGGAGAAAAAACATAGGCTACTTTTGATTCAGGTGTAGTAATTCGTTTACTCGGTTCTTCCAAAGAAAGGTGCCGCCTTTCTAAATTTCTCATAAAACTCTTCTTAATTTGGTGTCCGGGACCACAATTCTTCAAGCTATATAAGCCTAATTTTCGCCATAAATAATAAATTAAATGGAACAAAAACTTGAACCGGAATCGTTAAATCCGCTTATATACTTAAAGTTCAAAGTAAATAACTAAAGTTATTCAATCCAATCGACCTTTAAACTTTCTAACAATGAGTACGAATATTGAAGGTACCATTTTTTGTTTTGTTTTTTTTTCACTAATAATATTTTTGAAGGTATTTTTGTATGTTTGTTTTTTAAGTAAGCTTGGTAATAGCCACTCGATAAAATTGAATTGGCTTGCTGTGGGTGGCTTGAAAAATGCAAATTGTCTACTCTACACACTAGTACACACATATGACTAGGTTCATCGACAACATAAATGCCAGTTTTTCTTAAAACAATTGTTTATTTTAAGTGAAAATTCATAGAAAACAATTGTTTTAAGAATACTGGCGTTAATGTTGTTAGTGCAAATAGGCCTTAGTAAGTTATAACTTGGATCTATTTTTTTATATCGATGGGAAATCATCAGTATGACCCCTCCCGCTGTGGGTGACAGCGGGAGGGAGTGTCAGACTTTTACTGACTAAAACCCACCGTGTTCCTTCAGGAGCCCTTTGTGTGCCAGGGCCGCGGTAACTGGATCTTGATGGCATACTTACATTACTATATAGATATTGACGGATAGAAGTCTGAAGAACTGAAAAACAGCTTTACTGAAGCATGATTATTTATTAATTTATTCTTTAATCTCTAGCAAAGTAAATATAATTTCTAATATTTGCGTTACATAACAAAAATAACCCAAAATGCACGCTATCACCAACAGATAAGTATTTCAATAAAATAAAACTTTTCGACATTATGCCGACTCTGCGAACGTTGAAAGAATATACTTACACTTCAAGCTCCAATGAAAACTTAACCTTATTACCATAGTAATAAAGTTTAATTTACACTAACAACTATAACGCATAGTCTTTATTAAATATGGATTTCTTTATCTTCGTGTCGCGCGAAGTTTTTCGCCGAATTGACGATACCTAAATAATATTAATAAAGAATCTTGTTTGTCGTCTGTGAGAAAATTGCTGGGAACAACAAAGTGTCCTAGTTATTATAACAAGGAACTTTGACTAACACGTAGAAATGTAACTGAGACTGAAAGTTGGGACAGAATTCCCTGGATAAATGTCAAATAATAGTCGAGTGTGTTTACAAAGTAGTTTTGTCCGCGACTAATATTTTGAGCAATAATCTATAGGTACTAATATTATGAAGCTGAAGAGTTTGTTTGAACGCGCTAATCTCAGGATCTACTAGTCCGATTTGAAAAATTCTTTCAGTGTTAGATAGGCCATTTATCGAGGAAGGTTATAGGCTACTTTTTATCCGGATGCGCGGAGTAGTTCCCACGGGACGCGGGTGAAACCGCTAGTGGAAGCTAGTGTTTAATATTTTAGGAAGCCTATTTCCAACTTCTTATTTTTTGAATACATTTTTGAAAACTTGCCTTTGAGTGGATTAGAACATAATATTGAAATTTTCTAAATTAGCATATATGTTACTTTTAGCATTTTTTTTTATTTAATTACTTTAGCTCCACATACACAAGCAAAATCCAAAAGTTCGACCAAACCAAGGACCACTGCATTTTAAAAAGCACAACTGTCTTCTGTTTTCTCATACTAGAAACTGCAATATTATGAGTTTGTGTGATATTGTTGCATTTCCCTGCGCTGCAAGAGATTACTTCGAAACAAACCTGGCTTTACTGTAACCCCGTTCTCAGTACTTTGAAATTGAAAGAATATTTCCTTTGAAGTCTAGTAGAAAGTCCCATATACTTGGGATTATTGCGCGATTCCTTTTTGTAGGAAATAAAAATTGTTCCGCGAAAAATGGCTTCCCCGCGTAACTGAATGATAAAGTTATAGGATGAAGTGTAATAGACTATTGAACTAAGCGTGACACAGCACATATTTCTTATAATGTTATTTTTGTAACATAATCATTTTAGTGTATCGTGATAACTTTATTCGTTCGAACAAAGTTGCTGAATAAAATATAACAAGTTATAACTTTTGCAAAAAGTTCTTTTTTATTCTAGCTGTCACGTACACGTGTAGAAAACACATAGACCTCTAACCTTGAACTCCTTACCCTTGAAAAACATCCACCCTCGGGACACAATATAGCCACCCAAAAATGAGGTCACTATCCCTCCATTGTCAAACCAGAGTAATTTGTATGTAAGTAGAAAATGTCGTCATCATTCTACCGACCTTACCCCAATATCGGCGACGGCTTACGACAGTTCGGGGGCTTACTAACGTCACTCAAATATGATAAAACGTTGCTACGATCGGCTCGTAGCCGCGTAGAACGAGCTACGCCGAACGCTACGTCGAGCGCTACGACGCTTCGACGCCGTAGGCTGGTTACGAAACGAAGTCGGAATATACATACTTAGGTTCGGTTACGACTTCGTTATTTAGATCTCTCTTTATGTGAATAAATATTTTTCGATGTCTGTTTGTCAATGTTATTCTCGTAAAAGTTAAGTTATATTTGTTGGTGGGGATATTTTTATTTATTTGTGACGCTAATAGGTGTCTTTATTGAGAGTCGAAGGTTGAATATTTATGTTTATTTGAGAAGTTTTGTGATAAATAATTTTGTTATGTTTTTTTTTATATTTAAGTACACTTTTGCTTCGTATATTTTCTGATCCATTAGAGTTATGTGAAAGTTTATTGTAATTAGAATTTATTTACGCGTTGTATTTTGCCTCATGTATATTGACACTAAAAGTATATATGCTGTAGGTACGTGATCATTTATACATTTTTAAAAATATTTTTTCTTCATAACAAGTCCTTCGATGTAAAAGTTTTTTTATTCCATAATAGCTGAATACATAAACGTATGATTAACAGCGTTTTCCCCTCCCACGTGCAGCCGCCAGCTTATCCGACATGCAAAGTACTTTATATGGTAATCTCAGGAACAGTTTATTGGTTTACAAAACATTTTTCAAAAACCATTCAGCTTTAGTGGTGTATGAGAATACCTAGAGAATATCTTAGATTTTGAAGGCATGTAAAAACTACGTTAAATGTATAAGATAGCATTGTTTTTTGACCTTTTGATTTTGGTTTTAAACGTCATGAGACATTGCATGATATAGAACGCGCCACTGCTTTAACTTTTAAAGTGTCATTGGATATTTTGGTATTTTTTTAAACATAAATATTGTAGTTAATCTGAACTTGAATTAAACACAACAATTTTTAAAATGCCTTCTCCTCCAAACTTTACTACACAAAATATTTCCCATGTAGCCTCCATTGCCATTTTTACAGAACAAAAAACGTAGATTATTTTCAGTAAAGCGTCAATGTATAAGACAGTAAGAGAATTCGACGCTTCATTCGCTTAGGTAAACGAGTTAGGTCCAGTCGCGCAGCCGAGATTATTGCGACAAAAGTTATAATAACTTCCAGGCCGGGGGTGGGGTGAGGGAGGGGCGGAAGCGATTTGAAAGTAAATGAGTTCTAATATAAGAAAAAAAAACTGAAATATAGTAGGTTTTCCAGTATGATTTTGGATGATATCGTGGTCAAGGTAATCTATACCTACTAATATTATAAACGCGCTAATCTCATGAACTACTGGACCGATTTGAATAAATATTTTAGTGTTAGCCCATTTATAGAGGAGGACTACTTTGGGAAGACCAGTTGTTTTAAGTTTAAAGCTACTTAAAGTACTTATCAGCAGGGATATCTTACTAACTCTCACAGTCAGTTTCACAGGTTCCAGATAAATAGTTTCAGGTTCCAAGATAGTGTAGACATATTTTTAATTTCGATTACTCTTCTATGTCATGATCCACCAGGTACCTATTTAGAACTCTATCTGGAAACTATGAAACGGGCCGTCATTATAAAAATGTAATTACAAGTTATCAAGCAAAAACTATACAATATCGTTTTCCTAGAAATCGCTGCCGCTTATATCTTGTACACCATTTCTTCAGAATCAGTTTACACGGGAGGTTTCCTCGGTAATCTTTCCGTTGTGGATGCGATATCTGGTTTGCGACTACAACGAATACGATCCACCTACCAAATGCGATTTAAACTCTTTCGGTTGGGTAATGAAAATCGACCTGTGTGGAACGAGCCGTGAGAGGAAAATACGTGTTATTTTCATGTTTGGTGTTTTAATATTTTTGTGTGGGAAATTGTGAATTTTGGTTTTAGTATCGTGGTGGCCTGAATGACGATTATGGTTTACATAACACATACGGTTGTCAGTAAGTTTGGCATTTTTCAGGAGATTATAACATTCGTGCAATTCAATATAGAATTTAAGACATGGGAATAGAATTAAATGGTATAGTCGATAGCTAGTCAGCGTACACAAAGCTGTTAAATTTCTGCGATCGATTTTCAACCTTATCACAATAGTGGAAGGTTAATGTTTGATTGGTAAAATTTTACAGATGTGACAGATTTTGGGTACACTGACTTGCTGTCTACTTTACCTTTGTTTTTTTTAAACTTATAATCTTTCATTTTTATTGTAATTAAGGTTTTAGTTTATATTTTGTTTGGATTTACGACATACTATCTTTCACCAGCAGTTCCATTAGGGGCTATCTAACAGCGATTTATTCTCAAATTAGTAAGTAGTCCTGAGATTGTTCAAGCTTCATAACATTTCTATATACATAATTCCTTAAGTAAAACATTGAGACGAAGTTTCTCAATTTCACAATACTCAGCTAAAATGGTCCGGGGAACAAACTTGGAACAATAACTCAAAATTTGGGTATGAATCAATTCCGATCTCCCTACAGAGCAGAGTACTTGAAACTGTTCAGATATTTAGTTAGCTTGGTTTGATCGGCGTTTCTCTATGTTACACTTGGGAGCAAAAATATCGGGACAGTTTTGAAAACCTTTATGATGTGAAAATAATATTTTTTTGTTTGGCTCACCGCTCACTACATGTGAGACAATGCTGCAATGATTAATACTGAAATTTCTTAAAAATTAAATCATGGTGTAGTAAATTATATCGCCAGATTATTAAATAGGTACAATACAAAAGGTTAATAAATAAAATAAAAAATACAAAAGGTTGTATGCAAAATTAACAAAAAAATCATCGATTTTTTTTTACCATTTCGGAGATAATCTTCGTAGCTGACCAGTTTTTTATACTTGCTAGTGTAGAGGCGTGTTTTATTCGCGTACGTTACACAAAATAAAAGTAATGACTCGCGTAAAGTGCGTAGTTCTTCGCTGATATATCGCTGAAGTCTCTCTTATGAGTGTACCTTGTAAAGGAAAACTGGCGCCGGTTTACGTTGCTATTTTTACTTTATTTTGAGATTATTATTATTTACTTTATTTTGAGACTAGCCGTTTTCCCGCGGTTTCACTCGCATCCCGTGGTAATTACTGTCCGTACCCGGATAAAATATAGCCTATGTCACTCGTGGATAATGTAGCTTTCGAATGGTGAAAGAATTTTTAAAATCGGTCCAGTAGTTTTTGAGCCTATTCATTACAACCAAACAAACAAACTAAGTTTTCCTCTTTATAATATTAGTATAGAAAGAGCTAATAAAGAAAATTATCTATAATTCAGACATAATCGAAGTGCCAGGATTTTGACCACTTTAACATAAGTGTACTCGTATGTAAACTACAGAATAAAATAACAAAACATTGACTATCTATTCTAATACCATTTTAAATTTTTATGCTAAGGCTAAAAGTATCACTTACGTAGTATTATTTCAAACATTCATAGAACAATTACTTAAATAACCCTATAAAATGACGCTGCAAAACCATCTTCCATATAATAAAGCCATACCATAAAGCATCACGGGTTATGAGCGTCTCAAGCAATTGACAGCAATAGCTCTTAAGTTCTCTAAGACACGCCAAACGCTCGTTAAACCGGAGGGGGCGGTGTCGGCACTCTCCGACACTCGACACTCCGCTCTCAGACACTGCCCTCGGCTCAAAGGCTCGTGATCAAATATAGAGATGTGATGTTCGTTCATGTTTGTATACTTCTTGAGCACTCTTCGAGATTTTGAAGTGGCGAAATGTTTTGGCAAGTGTTAAGATTAAGGAGATATAGGAAGTGTACCTTTAATAACAAGTTTATAAAAACTTTTGTAAGAGATCTTCAGTGTGCAGTAGAACATATTAATGATAATTATGTAGTAGCTTATCACCGCGTTCTGAGTGAACCACTTATGTCCCGTACCCGGATAAAAAGCAATCTACGTTTTTCCTCAGGTACAGACAACAGCAGGTCACGGTACCCCAATCTGTCTACCTTTCAAACATAAACCTACTACTATTGTGATAAGGTTGAAAATCGATTGCAGAAATTTGACAGATCTGTGTTCTGATGATCTGTGATCTGTGTTCAATATGACTATCTTTACACTAGTTTTTACGTCAAAGCGCGATAGACATACAAACTTATTTAGCATATATTAATTAATGTAATAATTTATTAAAGTAAGCAGTATAAGAAATTAAACCGGCATACGTTCATATAACGAAGAAAAATCGACGTCTTCAAACTCCAAAATTATTAACCAATTAATAAACTTCTTGTGAAACCAAGCAACAGGAAATACGATTAATCATTCTTCAAAGGCTGACATACTCAAATTACTTCAGAATGGGCGTTATTTGTCAAGCCACCTTCGCAGACTAATTAAAAGTCATTAAAATTCTTTACGTGTTGTTCCCAAGGGTCGAATGATGGTGCGTTAACTGGAGTGACGCGAGAGCTTCAAGTTTTCCAATTAGAATTTGCGAGACTCCCGTGAAGGTCGCGGCGTTTGTTCCTAATGTTTGGGTGAGCTAGGTTTTGTTCTAGTTTTATGGGTCGGATACTTCGGTTTAAATACGAATACGTGACCTAAATGCCTAAGAAGTTTGTGTTGGGAAAAAATGGTCTGATTTTAATTTGGGTTATCAATAAAAAGTTTGTGTGCTAGTATTTATTTTGAGCGATACCAATCGGAAGGCCTTCTTTGATTATTTCACAATAGACTTTTGGCTTGAGCCGATCTTACCTAATATTTTGTCTACCTTCTTTAGCGATCTAGTTCGCCCACGTCCCGTGGGAACTACTCCGCGTATCCGGATAAAAGTCGCCTATAACCTTCCTCAGTAAATGGTCACTTGAAACTGTAATATTTTTTGAAATCGTTCCAATCCATAGATAAACTATCGAAGTGACATCATATAAACATTTAAAACTTCTAGAATTTTTTTTCATTCATTTATTCCACATACTTTTATATTTTTAAATATTTTACAAATACATATAAAAAAAAACAAAACATTTAAAAATACAAAAATAGTTTCCCACCGGCATCGGGAACATGGTCCAAGCTACCGGCGGTCAGGGCTCCATAGAGAGATAGTATAGATTTTATTATAAAATAAAATGTCCAGTAGGCGCCTAAACAGAAATATTTCACCTGTCATTCAAGGTATCGGGAATGTCAGTATTTTGTCCGAAGTGTCCTCAAACCACGAGATTCAACTCGCCAAGTAATTTATGAGCTATCGAGCCTCTCATTAGGCGCAGGTGGCGCCTCCCCGCGGTGCTGTCGCCAACTAATTTCATATTAATAACGAACTTCCAATTTTGAATGCACGTGGCGTTATTTAAAACTATTGATTTTAGTTCGAAATTTGAATGTGACAGCTTTTAGAACTAATTGAAATACTATTTTTTTTGTGAAAGCCTACAACATTGCATTTTTAAATTAGATTGAGAGTTTCAGACTAATATTACTATCTGTTCATAGTATTTTACAAAAAGCCTATTAATTGATGTATTCGATCGAGGTATTGTTCTACGTACAGGGATTTATCCAATCTACATCAACATAAAAAATAAAGATTTGATATTCTGAAACTCTGTACCTCATGAAAAATTGTACCTGTAAAAGAACTTTTACATTTCAAATTGTAAATAACAATAGAAGCTTAGTTCTGCAGTTGATGAAACAAAATTGCACAAACAAAAGCGCAACTAGCATTTGCTTTGTGCAATTTGTTTGACCGTGACTTACAGTTGTTTGTTATGTAGATATGTTGCAGTCAAAACTCTTAACCAGTCAAAACTACTATTGACTAGCAAAATCAGTCAAAACTACTTTTGACCATAAGCTTTAGTCAATAATAGTTTTGACTAAAATAACAGTCAAAAGTACTTTTGCCCAATGGCGTTGGTTAAAACTACTTTTGACCAAGAGATTCCGTCAAAAGCAGTTTTGACTGGTTGTATCAGTCAAAACTCTTAAAAAGGTAAGGTGGTCGATAAAAAAAA
>NWSH02000329.1:2856004-2867392 GCA_002382865.2 Heliothis virescens | reverse complement strand
TTGGTCTCAACAAAGCTCGTGGGTTTCGGGATCTCTCGGGTGTATTCGGGAAACGGATTTGAATATAGAATATTTGTTTTCGAGCAGTCGGGCATTCTTAGATTGAATAGGATCAGAGGTATTTAATAATCGGTTCTGAATGGACAGTGGAATCTGGTTATCTATACAAGTCTACGTTACCTACATATTATATTTATGAAAATATAATCCGTTTTATGAATGAAAATAAAGAAAACATAGTTATCCACACTAATGTAAAGAAGAAAAATATTTGTTTATTTGTACCCAAAGGCTCTAAAACTACTGAAGCCTTTTAAACCTTTCACTGTTGAAAAAGCTAGATTATTCACAAGTAACATCTATACTAATATTATAAAACTGAAGAGTTCGTTTGTTTGGTCGAACGCGCTAATATCAGGAACTGCTGGTCCGGTTTGAAAAAATTCTTTCGGTGTTAGATAATCCATTTATCGAGGAAGGCTATAGGCTACTTTTTATCCGGATGTGTGGAATAGTTCCCACGGGATTGCGGGTTGAAACTACTGGCGGAAGCGTAGTAACCTATATTTTGTCCGGGTTACGGGTAGTAGTTCTAACGAACTCGGATGAAACAGCGGCAAAACAGCTAGCTTGGTATATTTCTGTTGGAACACTATGAAAGCCTGTAAAACTTTCCTTAATAAACAAAAAATACACTATTTTATGATTCATTGTATCTGTTGCAGTCAAAACTCTTAATCAGTCAAAAGTACTATTGACCAGCAAAATCAGTCAAAACTATTTTGACTAAAGAGGTGGTTAAAACTGATTTTGACTGAAAATTATTGGTCAAAAGTACTTTTGACTAGTCAAAGTAGTTTTGACTGACGCTCTTGGTCAAAAGTAGTTTTACTGAAATAAAGCACTCAGTCAAAAAGTTGCTATTAACTCGTTAGATGTGAATGATGTAATAGTGATGACCTAAATTAGAATGTTCTTAGTATTATGTGAATAATGTTATATTCCGAAATGTTTATTTATTGCTATAAAATAAATGTCCTAAAACTCGTTAGAGTCAGGTTTTAATGGCAGAAACGAATCGCTGTAAATCGATCCACGTAGTTTGTCTGTCCTACCCCAGAGTGTAATTCAAAATCGCGTAGGCGCGGAGGGGCCGAGGCGGGCCGCGAGTTGAGGAGCAGGTGGTTGTAACACTCGCTACCGCGGCTGAGGCTGGCCGGCACTGCCGGCCAGCAAGCCGAGCTGCGGTGGTGGAGCGTTAAACCTATCTGCGACGATAAATTCGCGTGGGACCGCCGGAGCCCTGCATCGCCGGAGCCATGACAGAAACCATGCTTGCTGAATGATGCATGCTTCTTGCATGCTGCCAAACTAGTAATATAAAAGTTCATATGTGCGTTATGTCGTTCAAAAAAAAATAACGACAAACGCACATATGAACTTTTATATTACTAGTTTGCAGCATGCAAGCAAGCATGCATCATTCAGCAAGCATGGTTTCTGTCATGGCTCCGGCGCTGCAGGGCTCCGGCGGTCCCACGCGAATTTATCGTCGCAGATAGGTTTAACGCTCACCACCGCAGCTTCGGCTTGCTGGCCGGCAGTGCCGGCCAGCCTCAGCCGCGGTAGCGAGTGTTACAACCACCTGCTCCTCAACTCGCGGCCCGCCTCGCCCCTCCGCGCCTACGCGATTTTGAATTACACTCTAGGGGTAGGACAGACAAGACTACGTGGAGTCGGATTTACAGCGATTCGTTTCTGCCATTAAAACCTGACTTTTAACGATGTTTTAGGACATTTATTTTATAGCAATAAATAAACATTCGGAATAATACACATTATTCAACATAATACTAAGAACATTCTAATTTAGGTCATCACTATCACATCATTCACATCTAACGAGTTAATAGCACTTTTGACTGATGCTTTATTTCAGTTAAAACTACTTTTGACCAAGAGCGTCAGTCAAAACTACTTTTGACTAGTCAAAAGTACTTTTGACCAATAATTTTCAGTCAAAATCAGTTTTAACCAACCTCTTTAGTCAAAAGTAGTTTTGACTGATTTTGCTGGTCAATAGTACTTTTGACTGATTAAGAGTTTTGACTGCAACAGATACAATGAATCATAAAATAGTGTATTTTTGTTTATTAAGGAAAGTTTTACAGGCTTTCATAGTGTTCCAACAGAAATATACCAAGCTAGCTGTTTTGCCGCTGTTTCATCCGAGTTCCGTTAGAACTACTACCCGTACCCGGACAAAATATAGGTTACTAGCTTCCGCCAGTAGTTTCACCCGCATCCCGTGGGAACTATTCCACACATCCGGATAAAAAGTAGCCTATAGCCTTCCTCGATAAATGGATTATCTAACACCGAAAGAATTTTTCAAACCGGACCAGCAGTTCCTGATATTAGCGCGTTCGACCAAACAAACGAACTCTTCAGTTTTATAATATTAGTATAGATGTTACTTGTGAATAATCTAGCTTTTCAACAGTGAAAGGTTTAAAAGGCTTCAGTAGTTTTAGAGCCTTTGGGTACAAATAAACAAATATTTTTCTTCTTTACATTAGTGTGGATAACTATGTTTTCTTTATTTTTCATTCAATAAAACGGATTATATTTTCATAAATATAATATGTAGGTACGTAGACTTGTATAGATAACCAGATTCCAACTGTCCATTCAGAACCGATTATTAAATACCTCTGATCCTATTCAATCTAAGAATGCCCGACTGCTCGAAAACAAATATTCTATATTCAAATCCGTTTCCGAATACACCCGAGAGATCCCGAAACCCACGAGCTTTGTTTGAGAACCAATTCATTGGACAGATCTGACGGAACACATTCAAATGGTTCCTTTTAGAACGTATTGGGTTTACAACAAACATTTAAGTACGTGATGTAATGTTCGAAATTCGAATACGTTTTATTTTCGTTTCATGTTGTTGTTCTTTAGACTCTTATGAAAGCTTGTCAAAGCCGTGACAATTTTCCGTTGCGAAAAAGGAATGGTATTTAACTACGTGTTGAGTTAATATATTGTAACTGAAACTCCTCCTGAACGACTATAGCAACGCTCCATTTAGGGGTATTTACGACAAGAAAAAGAATCATCGTAATCGGTCTAGCCGTTCAGAAAGAATAGGGTGTGATTGTTATATGTATGTATAAAAAGTATAGAAGACTAGACTTACCTAATTTTACAAAACCGTTCAAAAATAGCGACTTAAAGAAAGAACATTGAAGTATTTTTATATTAAATTCAATTTCATTAAGTAATTCAAACTCCTTGCTTCGGCTTCGCTTCGAAAGAGACTAGCTGCGAAGTCCTGCTTCCCTGGTACCTACATGTTGACGCGTTATCCCGTGAGGTCAATATTTAAAGGTCACGTTGCATGAATGGCGTGACGCAAGCAGGTTCCGACATTACTTGTGTAGACTTGGCGAGTGGCCGTTTTATGAAGTGGGTACTGGAGGTATTTTTATTTAAGTTAAAAGCTTTTTTATTTATTAAGATGTTACTGTAATTTTTTGTGTTATTATATTACCGTGTATTTATCAAAATATTAACGAATATACATAGTAGGTGTAGTCCATTCTCTAGTTGAAAACGGCAAAATCACAAATACAATGATAAAATAAGGCATCTTTCCACCACGAAACAAAATTCATCATGTAATTCTACACCATAAAACATAACCAGCAAATCTACTCTTAACAAAACCTCCGTTCTAAGCAGCTACAAACCTACATTCATACTAAAACTCATTAATATTACCCGAAGATTGCTTTCAGTTAATCAAGAAACATCTGTCTATTCAAAATTAAACCGATTCACTTGCTAATTGTGAATTCAGCGCGCATAACCGTTGACGCATCAGGCTCTGTAATTTGCACATTGTTCCTTTGCCTCCGTCAAAAGGACTCTTGTTCCTTCCCCTCCGTGTTCCCCGAAAGCCGGGATTTTTTGCGGGTGATCGATGGCGTTCGTGACGTTTTGTACCAGGGACACAGGAGTTAAAGAGAGAATTAAAAAATGGTGGCGTTCGGCTTGATAGATGGATGGAGGTCTATTGGTGGATCCGCCTTTTGTTGGTTTGTATGTTGTCAGTGGAAGTAGAACTGGATTTTTGAATAATCTGTTGGTATAGCAAGAATTAATAGATAGATAAGGGCCCGTTGCACTGGCTCCAGATAAAGTCCTAGATAGCTATCTAACTAATTATGCCATAGAAATGTTTTTAATTTGACAACTTTATTACAGTAGTATGTGTCAAATTATCTTCTAATAAATGTTTGTTTGTCGTTGCTATTAAGTAGCAGCTTGTCATTATATTAAATAATTGCCAATTGCCTTAAAAACAGTTAAAAATATTACCCCACTACGTTTCGTCAGGTCCCCAGTCCATCGTGGCAAGCGAGAACTGCCAATCGATCAACGTTAATAGCTAATAAGCCTTACGCCTTTCAATCACTTAAAGAAAATTCTGTCTAACTATCCATTAATTTTCTTAATTAACTTTTAGGCTCTCGTGCTAAACTTTGTGTAAGTATTACCTACACTATCTTTCAAAAAAATCGAACGCCAAAATGTACATCGAAGGATGGTTGCAAAAAAAGGGGTTGTTGTACTTACAAAACAAGTGCTCAATTTTCTTGCACCTACGTTTATTATTTGTCAGACAAATATAATCCCCGTTCCTGGGGGAGGCAACAAAAACAGTTGTTCCTTACAAAATAATGGTCTGATTGATCAAAATATTTGTATTACACGGAGCGAGACAAACAAATGACGGTCGCTGCATTGTCTCGCATTAATAGGAGAAATAATAATGGAGAGTAAGACTATTACAATAAAGACGGGTTTATATTGGACTAATTGATTTAATTGATTGAATCCTTTAACCGCCAGAGTCGGATTTATCCGACAAACGAATTCGGGCTTATTCCGCCAGAGTCGGATTTTTCCGACAAAAAACCCTGTGTTTTTTATTTCAATTTCTGAACGTATTACGATGTCTAAGCCTAAAAAACATTTTTTTTTCGAATGTTAAATTTCACGTGCCTGGCGCTGGGGGCACGCCAACTGAAAAAAGCTTGGCGGTTAAAGGGTTAAATAACATTGCTGTGATTGGCCCAGCTATTATTCTATTCGCCACGATACTGCCGTAGAAATGTTTTAATTTTGACTACTTTACAATGGCAGTATTTGTTTAGAGCTTTATATATTACTAGCTTCCGCCAGCGGTTTCAGCCGCGTCCCGTGGGAACTTCTCGGCGCACCCGGATAAAAAGTAGCCTATAGTCTTCCTCGATAAATGGGCTATCTAACACTGAAAGTAGTTCCTGAGATTAGCACTTTCAAACAAACTCCTCAGCTTTATAATATAGTATAGATTTATATATTTTCTAGAATCAGTGAAACTGGCCATAAGTGTAGCAATTTTTTCTATATCGATGTAGGGTTGTTCGTAGTTATTTATATGGATGTCCTTATAGCCTCATATTCTTAGCGTAGATGGCCCCAGGTCTGTCCTAATTGAAAATTATCCATGTAAGTAAGTCTTAAGATTAACTTCACCTACTAGTCCAAAATACGTACTAAATAGGTCGAACCTAAGATCGTCTGACCTACATATTTATATACATAGATAGACCGTCTTAATATTAATATTTCAAGCCACAAGCAAACTGTTAAAGATGTGAGGTAAATATGTGAGTCTAAATAAATACGTAACCTTGTAGCTATGTTACCGTTTAAGAAGAATCGTTGCAATCACCTTGAGAGCCGGGTTTTTTTATAAATACTTTTTATCAAAAATACACTTCGAAATCAATGACTTTAAAATGCATTACTTTTGTCAATTTGTGAAACGGCGCACTTTCAAAATTAAAAAAACAGGACCATTTATGGGTTAACCCAAAGGGTAAAACGGGACCCTATTACTATGATTCCGCGGTGCATCTGTTCGCCCGTCTGTCACCAGCTTGTATCTCAAGAACCGTGATAGCTAGGCGGTGGTCATTTTCTGTTGCCGCTATAACAATAAATACTGAAAGCTAAAATAAAATTAATACTTAAGGGGTTTCCATACAACAACAATTCGTGCGGGAGACTGACTCGCACTTAGGCTATTGTTTAATCTATTAGGAAGAAAGTTAAAGTTTTTATATTTATTCACTTCTGTAGCTCGTCAATCATCAAACCGATGCGTACTCCGGTGTAGCCTCACCACAGCCGTTAATTAAACTGTAAGGGTGTGTCGGTGTTAGTGAGCCGCGGCGACCACGCACCGAACATTACTACGCAGATATTTTGAATTACGATGAACTCTACTTCTATCATGTACTCCTGGTACCGTAAATGAAAAGCTTTGAATTTTATGACGCAAAATTTATTGGACAAGCTGGGATGGAAAATATACATAATAGAATTGTCCAAAAATACCTATAAAATTAAAAAGATACTTACGCATTTTTATAGCATAATTCTTGTCTATGTAGGAAAAAAAATCATCATCAACATGTGTATGTCTATATGACTTTTTTTTTTTTATATCGATGGGAAATCATCAGTATGACCCCTCCCGCTGCAGGTGACAGCGGAAGGGAGTGTCAGACTTTTACTGACTAAAACCAACCGTGTTCCTTCGGGAGCCCTTTGTGTGCCAGGGCCGCGGTAAATCTTACGAACAACCCGCAGCCATGTCTATATGACTCAGTTTTTCCTCGCGATTCAAACTGCGTCCTGAGGGAACTACCTTTTTTACCGGGATAAAATTAACCTCTGCCATTTTTTTCTTGAAGTATAACTTCACATTTCATCAACAGGACGCATCAGGCAAATGCATGGCGACTCAAAAGCACCTGGTGAAGGAGTGTCCTGAGATGCTGGCCATCGCGACCTGGACGGGGCAGGTGCCTCGCCGACCGACCTTACCTCCTGGAGCCAAGCTGTCCCAGCTCATGGCGCTAGGCTCCCGGCGAAACCCTGGCCATGTCGTGTGGATGCTCGCCAAATCTGATGCTGAGATGAAGTAAGTACTTGAATAGGCTACACGACTAAAAAAATCTAATTAGTCCGTCTTTTAGATTATCACAAAAAATATTGCATACGTTTTTTTTTGTTTTTCTTCATCTGAACAAATAATTACGAAGCTATAGACCGTTGAAATTGCGCGTGACGTCACGCTTATGTACGATTTTTACCTGAACTTTAATGCTTATTATCTTTGTTATTCATAGAATAAAAAACAAAAAATACGTATCCAATATTTTGCGATAATCTATGTTACGGACTAAATGAATTTACTTATTTTTTGGCCTGTCGTCTACCCTATTGTGGCGTATTGACAAGGTGTTTCAATGTAGTCGATGGATACAGGAATAATAACATAAAGTAACTTTGATCACGCGTGCTATATTTTCCTCGCGACGAATTCAAAATGTGTATAAAACGCAACGGCCGATTTCATAGGTTCCAGGTTAGTTCCAGACAGCTAGTTCTGGACACTAAGTAGCTGACAGATGATGGCCGTTCCCAATAACCTATCTATCTCTGGATCTGCTTACTAGAGATAGGAATTTGACATTACTTATATGGGGCTAATGTCAAAATTCTATCTCTAGTAAGCAAATCCAGAGACAGACGGAGTATTGAATTCCGCAGTTAGACACTATTTGTCAGATAACTATATAGAACTCGACTTGGAAACTATGAAACTGGCCGTACTTAAGTCTGTAAAAATCTTAAATGTTTTTTTACTATAATTAAAAACATGTAAAGTATGTTACTGTACTATTAAAATTAAATCACGTAAACTAGTTGACTGTTGGCCTGATACGTGGTCACGTCTGAAGGTCGTTTATCATCAGCCTGTGACAGAAAGGGAAATGAGAGTGCATCATTACGCTAAATTATTACTATTATGGCAGATGGTTTGCCTTCTAGCTGCATTAATGTATATTTTAAGTCGTTTCTCCCATCCTATCTTTGGCATACAAAAATTGCCTGGCTGCTTTTTTTGGCGAGTAAAGAAAAGTTTACGCATACCAGCGTTTGTAAAATGAGATGGTTATGGGTCTCCATCTTCTAGTCTGACTCCAGTTTTAATATCTTCCCTACTATCCCTACTTCCCTACTAATATTACAAATGCGAAAGTAACTCTATCTGTGTGTCTGTTACGCTTTCTCGCCTAAACCAGTGAGCCGATTTTGATGAAATTTTGTAGAGAGATAGAATAGACCCTGAGAAACAACATAGGCTACATTTTTATCCGGGTACGGGAAATAGTTCCCTCAGGAAGCGGGCGAAGCCGCTGGCAGAAGCTAGTATCCCAATAAATATATCAAAAATACACCAAAAAATACTAGCGTAATATGTTACACTTTACCACTAACTCCATAAAAGAAGAAAAAAAATCACGCACAAATCTATAACTCCGAAAGTTCACAATTAAAATAAAGAGCCCTTAATCATGTGCCCACGTAATAACGCGAGGACTTATTTCTCCCAAGTTCACTGGCATCAGGTTACGAGGTAAGGTCAGATGGTGCGTTTAATTGGACAGCTGGTACATAAATCTTCGCGCTGGATTGCCAGGGTAACTGGGTAGAGGATTATCTGATGAATCGGTTCAAAGCTACTTGATCTACTTGAGCCGGCTGTGAAGATGTGGAGGACTGATTTTGACTGATTTTTATGTTCTTGAATTTGTGTGGTATGGCATTTTGTCTATGGATTTAAGAGTATGGCTATCTGTTTTAAATTATGTATTTACAATCGATAGATATCTTATCTTGAAATATATTTTCGAGTTTGCGATTATCAATAGATTTATATCGGTCTATGAAATTTATCTTTATTCTCATAGAGTTTATGAGATTGTTTTTGACCTGAATCAGCCTTCAACACCATAAATGATGGTTTATAACATTTTTTTTTTACAATTATAATGCCTCATAATAATCTATATCATCCTACATCATCCTACCTCAATCTGACAAATTTCTGCAACAGATTTTCAGCCTTATCACAATATTGGAAGGTCAATGTTCGGTTGCCCGTGGTCTGTGCTTGGTGATTCCTACAACACAAATTTTCTAGTACCACTATAATTTCACTAATAAACAAAACACAACTAAAACTAACCTACCCACGTAAAACACCGGTAACTTGTACCTACCTATCACTAGCCACGTGATCGTACAAACGAGCGAACATTATTCTGAGCTCCCCGACTATAATCCCAGCCGTTACCGACAATTATACTACGTTATCGTACCTTTGGAGGGTTGCCTAGGATTATTTACATAGTGATACAGACGCGGTAGTTAAGGGTTGAATTTCAAATGCCTTTAATTCCCTTATCTGGTTTATTTACGAATTATTAAGTTTCTTATGACAGGAGATGTAATGGAACTTAGTTTAGAAAAGAAAATATTTGTTTATTTATTACTAGCCGTTTTCCCGCGGTTTCACTCGCATCCCGTGGGAATTACTCCCCATACCCGGATAAAATATAGCCTATGTCACTCGTGGATAATGTAGCTCTCGAATGGTGAAAGAATTTTTAAAATCGGTCCAGTAGTTTTTGAGCCTATTCATTACAACCAAACAAACAAACAAACAAAGTTTTCCTCTTTATAATATTAGTATAGATTTAAAAAAATCGTTTATTCGTGTTCTGATGATGATTTTAAAGTAAAATGTGTCTACAAATTATGATTACCGTAGTATACGAAATTGGTTTTCTAACTAGTTTAGCGAGAGAACACGTATTTTTACTTAGTATTTTTTCTGTTAAGACATCTTATGTTATCTTTGTAACAAATACCCAAGCAATCTTGTACATTAACTATACTAATATACGTAGTACATGTAGATAGGCAGCCATGTTATTTATCTGTATCTGTATTCAGGTGTAATAACTTTTATTTTTTACAAGTATGAAATATTTATTTATTTACATTTCTTTACATCGTAATTATAACAGTAAAACTAAAAACTAATACTAAAAGGCGTCGAAAAAGGGGTGATTCTCTAACGCAAAACATCTTTACAACCAATAAATCATTGTTGCAACATCTATAAGTGCGCGATCGCAGCGCTTCAACGATGTTGACGGTGCGACATAGAACTAAAATATGGTTCTAAATGTATGAAAAATCATCCTCTCCTTCGACGACAACGACGACTTCGCCTTCAATTTTATCCTTCAAACCGAAAAACTTGTCATTTGTGAGGTGGTCGTTGTTGTCATCTATGATGTGTCAGTTAGAGAATCGCATGGCAGGAGCGGTGTAATAGCCCTCACGGACAAATTAGGATTTAGGAAACAGTCGTGAGTCGTACATATTGTAAAGCCAATAGGAGTGAATGAAACAAAAATACTCAATATCACAATAGGTCAGTGGTCAACCGAGTTCATTGCGAGAAACAAAAGCCGAACGAAAATATTCGCTTCAAAAATTCGAATATAGAAACAAAAATATCCATTGTTTATATTTGAACGCTCATAATGGGTGTAACTTGCACCTGAAAAGGAACCAAAGTGGAATATAAATAAGAATTAAATTTGCTTGAACGCTGAATTATTTATTAGCTCGAATCGGGTATAAAAGTTCCAAAGACTTTAACCATTCAGGTGGATGATATCTGTGGAAGTTTAAACGCAGTAAGTTAGCCGATCGTGGATTATTATGGTTCGGCCGCTCAGAGAATGCGTTCCTGGCACCTGTCAGTTAGACACGACTAGTGATGGGCACAACATAACACTGAGTTCGTAACCGTTCCTCCAAAATGAACCGCCGCATTATTTTAAGATTATTTTCGTTTTAAATTAGTGGAATCATTTAAAATTTATATTTTAGTTATTTAAGTGGAAACCAAGAAAAGGGAATATTCATATAATAAAATTGTTTTATTTATTCTTTGTTACAAAGTTACAATCTGTATTTCTATGCAATAAAGTAAGTACAGACGACAGCAGGTCAACGTATACGAATCTGTCAAATTTTACCGATCAAACATTAACCTACCCCCATTGCGATAAGGTTGAAAATCGATTGTAGAAATTTGACAGATTGTGGTAACTTGATGTGCTGTCGTCTGTACATTGAATTGAATATGCGTACAGAATATTAATCAGACTCCGATTCGTTTGAGGAGGTGGTGTCTTCATCATCATCTTCGCCTACATGTTTAATTATATTATTATCCCGCGACTGCCCGCGACTTCGTACGCGGAACATGTCGCTTATGCCAGCGATAACGGGTCGTCAAAATGAAAGATTTTAAACGTCTGATGTCGAATTCTAAGAGCCCGGGGAAACGACGGGTTGCACGAGACGATTCGAGATGTTTCAGACTTA
>NWSH02000329.1:2834017-2852974 GCA_002382865.2 Heliothis virescens | reverse complement strand
ATAGCCTATTCGTTATTCTGATATATAAGCTATCTGTCTGCCAAGTTTCATCTAAATCCGTCCAGTGGATTCTGAGATTAGCGTGAGCAAACAGACAAACAAACATTCAAACATGCAAACAGACAAAAATTTTTTTCGAATTCTTACTCTTTTTTCAATTCCTAATAACCCTACATATTTTGTTTTCTAAAAATATTTAATGTACAGACACGATTTTTTTACTGTTTTATTATATGTAAATATAGATAGAAGATAGATATAGATATAGATTCATAACGTATTATTTCATATTACAAGTATAACTGTTACAGATTACGATACTTTTCTGTTATTTTTAGCACAGCACTACAAATGTAAAGCGATGACATGACATGAAACATGAAATGACATAACCTTGTAATAGCGCAGTATAGATTTAGAAAAATATTGTTTACCAAATTATTTGATACTCAGTTTGGCACAAAATTATAACATTCATTGATTATTGATATAATAATGTTGTTTTAATGCTCATCAATTTTTAAAACGGTAAACAATCAGCAAAAATATTTTTTTATCGTAACTGCAACGCCATTACAAAGTTACGTCGTCAGTTAAATCGCAATGTGTCAGAAACGCATTCTCTGAGCGGCCGAACTTTACTACAAAAATGTTAAACAGGCGATCGTCATGTGTTTAAGAAAATTTTACATGGAGAATTTTCTAAAACACGTGAAACGACGTGTTTAATTTTTTTGTAGTAGACCACAATTGTTTAACTATTGTGTCTACTTTGTGGACAGTTAATGGCTTTAGACAGTTCTTGAAGTTGTAGCGTTTCCTTTTTTGAAAAAGCAACCTTGAAATTCTTTTACAACATTTTTTTTTAACTAACGCAATTAGCTACAAAATTACTTATCTAACAAACCAGGTTTACTATCGCCGAAATAAATAAACACTGCCATTGCAATGTAAATAAAACCTTATTTCATCCATTCTCCTTATATCCATTCACACCACTAATACCATGAACGGCACCGCGTGGGTGCAGAACAACTTTCTTTCTTAACTTCCAGCTAAAACAGGATATTTTTCATAGTTAACTTGTTCAACTAACGCTGGTTTATTGATATTGGGGTACAGTCGCTCTTGTGCCGCCATTTTTCACGTTTACGTTACTAAAGCTCACGTCATTTTGTTTGTTTTACTTTATAGCTGTGTAGGAAGAATGTTTCTACACATCTATACTAATATTATAAAGCTAAAGAATTTGTTTGTTTGTTTGAACGCGCTAATCCCAGGAACTACTGGTCCGATTTAAAAAATTCTTTCAGTGTTAGATAGCCCATTTATCGAGGAAGGTTATAGGCTACTTTTTATCCGGGTGCGCGCAGTAGTTCCCACGGGAAAGCGGGTGAAACCGCTGGCGGAAGCTAGTATGTTATAAAGTTGCAGAGTTTGTTTAAATGTGCTTATTTCGGGAACTAATGGACCGATTTGAAAAATCTTTCAGCGCTAAATAACTCATTTATCAAAGGAATTCTACCTATAGGCGTTTATCCAACTGAGTGAAGTAGTTCCAATGGAATGCGAATGAAACTGAAACCTTATTGAATATATTTGATCTGGGGGCATGGCAGTGACCAGCCAAATTTTGAGTAAAGCGGGCACGGCTACCGAAAGTGCAAACCGTAACTGCCTCGTTGGTCTAGTTGTCGCATAGCCGACTGCTGATCACGAGGTCTCGGGTTCGATTCCCGGGACGGGCCGAAATCGCTTTGTGGGTTTTAGAAACTTTCACAAAGCAGCCCGGAGTTGGAAGTTGGTGATTGATACACCCGTGCATCGGAGAGCACGTTAATGTCGGTCCTGCGCCTGATCTCTCACCGGTCGTGTCGGATTGCCGTCCCATCGGGCTATGAGAGTGAGGGAATAGGGAGTGCACCTGTGTCTGCGCAAATGCTTGTGCACTATAATATGTCCTGCGCAGCTGGCTGATCTCCTTATATGAGAACAGCCGCCGTGGCCGATAATATAATCGGCTAGGAGGCCATCATCACCGAAAGTACGCGGTGCAAAACTTCATTCAATATTATCGAAAATTACAGCATTCTCAATAAAATATACATATTAATCGACCTCAATTTCTCCAATTGTCCTCAACCGTCAGTTAAACGTTCTATGAGGAGAATTTTCAATTGTTTCATGCAATTGTTTCAACTAAGATTGGAATTAGCCAGACTTTGATTAAAGTATCGTTAGCTAACTCTGAGTACCTAATACTTTAAGACTTCGATAACAATTACCTAGAAATGTAATTTTGATTATTTAATTAAAATTATATTACAATAGATTGTAACAGAATATATCTTTTGTCAATTATGTAAAATAAAATGTTTAAAAAGAGCTGCTAGTTACAATGGCGTCCATTTTGTATACCTATAGCTTTCTATTTTTTTTATTTTCGCATGTTAAGTAAATGTGTTTCTTTCATTTATTTACAAAAGAATGTATAAATAACATTACTTTAATATGAACAAATCTACGCAAAAATCCTGTTATATAAAAGATAAATATTTATTCCGTTCGAAGCGCGGGAAATAAACGATAATATCAAGATGGCGGAAAAGCGCCTTATCTCGGAAATTAATATCGTTGATAAAAGTTTCGGTTATGGTTTTGTTTGGAATTTTAAATTGATAAACACGCGCAACATAAAATATTCTTTTAGTTTTACCGAAATATTTCATCGTAATAAAAAAGTGATGGCCACATTTACTAATTGCTAGATATTTCATGGAAGTGCGCCGCAGGTAAACTGTAATCCTTTTAATGGTTTACGCGTTAAAAACACCGATGAGCAAGGTCCCAGAGCAAACAAAATCTATATACTAATATAATACTGAAGAGTTTGTTTATTTGTTTGTTGGAATGCGCTAATTTCAGGAACTGCTGGTTCGATTTGAAAATGTCATTCAGTGTTAGATAGCCCATTTATAGAAGAAGGCTACTTTTTACGCGGAGTATTTCCCCCGGGACACGGGTAAAACCGCTGGCCGAAGTTAGTGTTTTTATATTGTACGAAACTAAAAGTGACAACCCCTCCTAAAAAATCACTACCACAGAATTATTCTTCGTATATCTATGGCCACAACTCGTCTTCATAAACTAAACTGAAATCCAATACGGTTTACTATTCAAATACAACTATTTATACTATGAAGAACAACTCTATTCGTCACAACTGAGGTCAATAAACTTCTATTATTCCCAGAAACTTACGACCTAACTTCAGATTTCTATAATTGATCCATCCGTTGTTATGCGATCCGAGATTGAATTTTGATATTAGCTCCACATAAATTACTAGCTTCCACCAGAGATTTCACACGCGTCCCGTGGGAACTTCTCCGCGCACTCGAATAAAAAGTAGCCTATAACCTTCCTCGATTAATGGGCTATCTAACACTAAGAATTTTTCAAATCGGACCAGTAATTCCTGAGATTAGCGCGTTCAAACAAACTCTTAAGCTTTATATTATAAGTTTAGATATACATTTCTATTTTCGATCTAATCGCAAATCAGCGGATAGATAGGTTATAGAAATTCATCAAAAGACGAACAGAATAATTGATGTGTATCACATATGACTCTTGGGGCAGTGAAAGTGTTTTTGCAAAATAATGAATACCACATATCTTCTTCTCTTCTTATATATAAAAATGAATTGCTGTTCGTTAGTCCTGCTAAAACTCGAGAACTGCTTGACCGATTCGGTTTATTTTTGTTTTAAAATGTTTGTAGTGATTAAGGGAAGGCTTAAACGATGAGAAAATATGCTTACAATTTTTTTTATTTAAAGGTAAGTGATACGAAGTTCACCGGATCAGCTAGATAGAAATAAAAATACATAAGACTATTTTTCTCAAATATTTTACCTTTATATTTCGTAAAATGTAAGCAATAGGTGAGCAAACTCACAAACTTTTCTATTTTCATTTCTGTTATTGAGATAGTTTCATTTCGTAACAAAGTTAGCTACACAGATAAACTAACACAAAACATTTACTGTATTTTACACTATTTCTACGAATCATGTTTAATTAAAATATTTATAAACGAGTTCGTACAAGGAAGTTTCTAGAAATCCTGGTATTACTGCAGTAGTATTTACCTATGTAGTTACATAAAAAAATGGTAAAGGTAATTTTCAGACGGTAGAATTTTAGGGAAAGGTTTAACCTTGGACTGTCGTTTTCGGTATAGAAAAAAAACTTGTAGATAGATAAAAAAATAAATATGATATGTAGTTTTTGTATGTTACATATATATGTTAGTTTAAGTGTTTATCTATGGGCCATAGTTGCCTGATAATAAAGGTTTAAATAAAATAAAAAAGATAAGGTATTACATACATTAAAATACTTTAACTAATTAATTAAAAAAGGATGTAGTTAGTTTCATTTTCATTTTTTTTTCAAAAATGTAATAGCAGTATTACTACTATTACAAGTTTTCATTCTATGCAAAAACTCCTATTAATGTAAGTAACATTAATTTATTTACAATACAAATATACACACTTGTGTACAAGATTATCTTAGTACATAACTGCGGTATTCAATAATCAGTCTATCTCCGGATTTGCTTACTAGCGATAGAATTTGACATAAGCCTCATACAAATAATGTCAAATTCCTATCTCTAGTAAGCAAATCCAGAAATAGATAGAATATTGAGAACGGCCGTATGACTATCTGGTAACTGAAGTTCAAAGTACCTAATTCTATCGATTGATGGATCTGTCTGCTATATGAAAGTAACTACAATAAACCTTTGGAACCAACAATAGCTTCATTTTCTCCTATTGAAACATATTGGCTTACTAACCTATATCTCAAACGCTATCATCACTGGCTTCATGCAAATATGAAAAGAAAATCTTGAATTATACTCGTTTTTCTAAAAGTAATAAAATCGGTAATAATAATGACTTTTTCTTATTTAAACGGAGAGGTTCTTAATTCGTTTGTATTTTTATTCTTTGAATGTTACTTGAATTTGAGATTTCTCGCCTGGACCGTCTATTTATGAGCCGTCTTTCAGGCATTTTGATAGAGAAAATAATCACCATGGTTTACCTCGATCGTTAAATTCTTTCATTTTTAGTAGATATGACAGAAAATATACCAAAATAACCTACTATTAAAAAAATGCACCATACATTGCCTTTTGTATTTTCTATTTTGAATTATAACTTAACGATAATTTTTCTATACCACAAAGTTCTAGAACGTTCCTTTTTGTTGTAACATAAATGATAAACAATCACTAACGTACCAGCTTTTCAAACTGCGAAAAGGCGTTCGAAATAGGCAACATTATTCAAAGGAACGCCCATCCCGAACCCGATCTTATCTCATTATTTATAATAATTGGGTAAAGGGGATGAAAGGGGTGGAATATGACGCGTATCCTGTGCTATGAGAGAGGAAAAAACCGGTACTTCATCACGGGCTGGTCTTAGACGTGGCGGTTGATGTAGTGTTGTTACCGTACGTTTTGACGAGTATTTCGGAACTGTTCAAAATATTATGTCTTTTTGAGGCTCTGAGGCGGTACAGATACTTAATATTTGTAAAATAATGAATTATTATGAAATATACTTACAAAATGTAATAGACAGCTGTGTTGTTGGAAAGTTTGTTCATCACCACTTCTTCTTTTCAACCATAACACTAGGAAATGGTGAAAGGGGGGCGTGAAAAAGTGCTAATCTAATTAGCCTACTTTCAATAAATGATTTTGACTTTGACTTTGTCTACTCGTTCGTTATTTTCAATCCTGAAACTCAATGACATATTTTGAAAAAACATTTCGATAAACACTATTATTAAAACAAATGTACGCAACATTAGCTCGTAGCCGAGCAAAATAAAACCTAATACAATTTCCCCATCTTACAAGAGTCGCAAATGACTCTTAATACCGATAATAAAAATGAACCTAATAAAAGATTAGGGGAAACGGCTCAAGGACGTAATCCGATAACCCAATTATTTGCTCGAGTGTCGATTGTTTTAGCTCATCCCTACCATGAGTTGCCGTTGTCATGGCAACAGGCCCTGCTAATATGAGCCCATCGTGTGATGTAACTATTATATAATTTAGGCCTTGCTTGCTGATGGCGTGGTTTTGGCAGTTGAAGGTAGGTACTTGTAAAGGAACTCCCGCGCTTGCGCTTTAACGTAATCTAATCTGCGAGCTTTATGGTGGTTTTCAATAAAATAATTTGACTTTTGCAAAATGTTTTTTCAAACCCGCAATTTCAACTATGTCAACATGACTAAAGGATTTTGGTGCAGTTGACAATTTCTGGCAGTTATAAAATATATAACTAACGAGATAAGAAAGGGTTAAGTACCCAAAATTCCCAAAAAAAATAGGGGAAACGAAAAAAAGGGGATTTTAAGTTTTACGCGGGCGAAGCCGCTGGCAGAAGCTAGTAACTAATAACGAAACAAAAACCATTTCCATTAATATCACGAAACCCCCATGAATATAACACGGGCAAAACCGCATGAAACTTCTAGTGTAAAAACTTCTAGTAATAAAAACGCGTTCGTAATTCCCACACATCACACGGCTGTACCTACATCACCCAGAAATTAACCTCGAAACATATTTCCAACTTAATTTGGCGTCCAGAATAAAGTGTACATTAAAGCATGGAGGTACGCGTGAACCAACATGTTTTTTTGCAGCGAAAAAATGGAGTATGTTGTAAATGGAGTGCGAGGGAATCGTAGGGTTTCTGACAATGCCTTTGCCTGTTTGGTTGGTTTAACGTAAGTTTAGTCTGCTGCTTTTGGCAGATATAGGTACCGGGATGTATGGTGTTAAGTCATAACTTGAGGATTTTCTAAGTCCTGCCGGGGCTGCGGTATTGTTCGAAAGAGTTACAGCGGTCCTTGTATGGGTTTTAGTCAGTAAGAGTCTCACACTCTCTGACGCTGTACCCACAGCAGGACGGGTCATTAGATGATTTCCTACAAAAGAGTAAACCTAAGTCGTAAAATCAACTCGACCCACATCCTATTTAACCTATATATAAATTATTTGTTTGGCATTACATTTATGTTTTCATTCGCACTCCATTTGTTACTTCTCACAATGTAATAAAACAAACCGTTTTATCTTGGCCTCTGTCAGCGAGACACGAGTTCCAACAAGCTGGGCCCAAAATAAAATTAATCCCAGGGGAAGGTTCCGTCTCTCCGTGGATTACGAAGAGGATTCTACTCCTTGCTTCTCACTGAGGAGTTTACTTGACAAATTGGATGGGTTATGTCGGATTTTGAAGATGTAGGTTACACCTTGATGGAAAGACTAAATCCTTCGTTCTAAGTTCGCAAATCTTCGATACTAGATGATTTTGGTGGATAGATTCTTATGGTGAACGCATACCAATTACAAACGATCGGCGAACGCACCAAACGAAAGGAATTTCATAATTATTTATAGCATAAAATCGTATGAAACCTCGCCTCAAACTTACGCGTAGCGAATGGGTCAAATCGTCCGATTCTGGAAGAATCACAAACATGACACACAAACTCGGATGACGTCATCAGATTTAAGCGCTGACGGTTGTGTATGATATGTGTAAAGTAATTAATAACGATATTTTTGCGCACTCTGCTCTGATTAACATACAAGGCCTTCCTGAAATCATAGAAATAATATCCTACTCTTTTAAAAACGCATTTCCCTGAAACACTTGAGACTTACGACAACCAAACCCTCCTCTCACTTTGTTCCTATTGTTATTAAGATTCCGTACCCAGAGGATAAAACGGGACCCCCTCACTTAAGACTTCGCTGTCTGTCCGTCCGTTTGTTACCTGGCTATATCTTAACAACCGTGACAGCTAGACAAACAAGATTTTTTTACATACTCGTAATATTCTCACTGAATGCTAGAATGAAATAAATATTTCAGAGGCCCATACGTGACTCTAACGAGCATTTTTAGGGCTCCGTACCCAAAGGGTCAAACCTATTACTAAGACTTCGTTGTCTGTCTGTCTGTCTATCTCCACGCTGTATCTCACTAACCGTGATAGCTAGAAAGCTGAAATTTTCGCAAATGATGTATTTCTATTGCCGCTATAACAACAAATACTAAAAATGAAAAAAAAAATAAGGGGGATGAGGTACGGAACCCTTCATGCGCGAGTCCAACTCGCAGTTGGCGGGTTTTTCTGGTATTTAAGGTCACAAAAGGCTTGTTGATAAATGTACCTACCACATTAAAATGATTGCTCTTTATTAAATCTGATATAGATACAGTTAATTAACTAATTGATGTTCATTTTTGAAAGCTTTTATTGTAGGTTGATAGCTGATTTTTCATTTTTCATGTCGTGAGACCTATCAAAAGTGATCAATTAATTCAAAAGAGTGTATGGTACCATGAAAAATAAAGATCAAAAGGTAGCCATTTCTTCTTTTACGTATTATGTGATTTTATATACTAATAATTTATGTTTTTTTTGCTTACCTAAGAGACTGGATGACAGCAATATCAAAAACAGTAAGTTAAATATTACTATTGTGTTTTGAGTTATCTTTACAGTTTTCTCTGTTTTAGAAGTTAGAAACAGAAGAAATAATTCAGAATTGGACCAATACTTTTTTCAAAAAAGAACGAATCCTTTGTTGAAATTTTGCATTAATTTTGAATTCAGAAACATTAATTTGGAAAACAGAACACATTTCGCCGGCAGTTTTAAACTTAAACTCGCTCTTTCTGACGTCGCTTCGTTCCTCTATGCGTTAATATACGACGTCCTAATTATGATTGTATCCCTTCCAGCTACCAGCCCCCCCTCACATCGAGCTGGTGATGGCCATGCCCTACCTCCGCACGGCGTTCAAGAGGCCCACAGTCAGGGTCAGACGTGAGTAGATCCTTTTATAGTAATACTAGCTTCTGCCAGCGGTTTCATCCGCTTTCCCGTGGGAACTACCGCGTGCACCCGGATAAAAAGTAGCCTATAGCCTTCCTCGAAAAATAGGCTACCTAACACCGAATCAATTTTTCAAATCGGACCTGTAGTTCCTGAGATTAGCGCGTTCAAACAAACAAACTCTTCAGCTTTATAATATAAGTATAGATAGTTTACGCACGCGGTGTTGGATGCACGGCGGTTACATAATTTGCATTGTCCAGAGTGATCTTGTACCCGCTTTCATCACCTGGATACCACCATGTTTAATCAAAATTATCAAGAAAGTATAACAAACATCTAACAATCCTTCCGTCCATTTTAAATGTGATAATATTAGCGAGATCATACATCTCGATTTGTCAATTAGTTCCCGCAAGGTAAAGGTAAAACCGGTATAAAAATATATATAGCCTTTTTACTTTTTCTTCTTCGCTTATATTCACCTGTCATATTATAATAATATGTAATATCCTTATTTAAATTCCCAATATTCAATATCATAGTATCAAGCCAATGCAATATACTCGCCCCCTTTTTTTTAAAACGTGTCTCGCAAACATATTGCGACCAAATGAAAGTGTCGGCTTCGATTAAATTCAAATACTGCAGCATTAATGCTATTGAATTTCTAACTTTACATGCAAGCGTAGTAATTAATTTAAAACGGTAATTTGCGGAAGCTAACGTTATGCTTCCAAGATTTTTTTATTTTTATGAGGCCCATTTTCACCAACAAAAAATTAATATTGGAGGCTTCTATCCAATAGTGGAAATTAAACATATTATTTGAGACTATAGTTCGTAAACCGATTGATTCTCAAAGCAACGAGAAGAAGTAGGTTTTACGAAAATATCCGAAATAAAAAATGTTGCATTTAACCGGCCGATTATGTTAACAACTATCTGTGTAATTGTCTTTAATAATATAATTATAAGTTAAAACTTTTTCAAAAAAAATCAAATAAAATATGCCAAAGATGTTAATTGCAGATAATTTGTTTTATACTAAGAACATCACAAAATAAACAACAAATTCAAACAAAAGCTAAATACCATTTAATTCTCACAGTAACTGATACCAGCCACTGTTTATGTCACAAACAAACGTACATACAAAAGTACGTTATTAGTTAGTATATCGCACGTGACGCTTTGTTCTCGTGAACACGTGAACTACACGCGTGTGGTGGTACTACCCTAATTCAATAAGTGCACGCAAATTGATTTTCTTATTAAATATCCGCCATTTTATGTATGACATTATGCTTGTTAGAGCGGAATAATTCTTGTTGTGTGAGTGTTTTAATGTTGGTCTGTATATTGCTTGTATGTAAGTATATTCTTTGGTTTGCTGTTGGAAAATAATGTTGCAATTAAAAGTAATTTTGGTCGTATGTATAAGTATCTATACGGATATTGTAAGGAGGATAGATTTGATTGTTTGTTTGCAATGAATAATTTTAAAAAGTCTTGTATAATTTAAGTTAAATAAATTGAATATAATAATATATAATTGATTTTTAGTAAATAAAACTCAGGTTTTTGTTATTCTTATAACAAAAACGTAGTAAACGTATAAATAAGTTAGGTTAAGCTATGGTTGATATTATATATTGATGAACCATAGCTTAACCTAACTTAAAGTCAGAGTTCAATTAATTAAATACTATTTAAAAGCCTCTCAATAATTCCTAGAAAGAAAAATCAATTATAAAAAGCTCGTCTGATAATGCATAGCAATAGGTAGAAAACTAATAAAAGGAAATTGAATTTTAACCTGCTCTGTATAAGGTTCGAAATTAATTAGCAAGCTAGTTCTTTGCGTCTGCACTTTTGCAGCATACACGATTGGAGGGTTAGTCAAATTGATATTCGAACTTACGTAATCAATTGCGATTCTGTTTTTTTCATCGAATCGAATCGAGCTTGTATCGATAAATCGTTTGATGTTTTTATTAGTTGGATATTGTAACGTTCTTTAATTGAAATGGAGATTTAATGTGACGTTTTTTAATTGTTTTTATTTTTTGTGTTAACTGCCTGTAAGACGAAGGATACACGATCAGTCTGGCGTCATACCATTCCATCAGTCTGATCAGAATGATGGGAGAATGATCGTGTAACGGTTGATTGACGGACTGATGGTCCAGAATATACCGTGTTTTTCGTCCGTCATTCTGGCTCATTCTCAGATTGATGCCAAAATGACGCCAGACTGATCGTGTAACCCTTGTCTAAGGGTGCTAGGATGAAACTTGTTTTTTCATAAATGTTATAAAAAATATAAAAGCTTTTTAGTTTTTTCTTTGGCTACAAATAGCTATTTTTTTGGTTATTTATACAAACAGCTTCATAATTCAGGACTACTATCATATAAAACACTTATTTCTTAAACCTTTGTGAGATAACTTAATAATTTTATTCGTGTGTGTGTAGGAGGCACGTATTTGTTTAATTTGTGCAGATAAGATTAGGGTGCGTAATGTAATAATATTATAAACTCCTTTACGACGAGCGTGGCTGCGGAATATGTATAATACACTTAACCTTAGTTGTTCATGTAGGTATATGTTCTCATAACTTAATATTGTGTTAAGCTTAGAAAACGTGCTTAGTTATATATTCTAGATTTTGTGAAAAGCTTAATAATATATTTTTAAGTAATACTGTAGGATTTAGCAAAGACCCATCGNGTTTACGCACGCGGTGTTGGATGCACGGCGGTTACATAATTTGCATTGTCCAGAGTGATCTTGTACCCGCTTTCATCACCTGGATACCACCATGTTTAATCAAAATTATCAAGAAAGTATAACAAACATCTAACAATCCTTCCGTCCATTTTAAATGTGATAATATTAGCGAGATCATACATCTCGATTTGTCAATTAGTTCCCGCAAGGTAAAGGTAAAACCGGTATAAAAATATATATAGCCTTTTTACTTTTTCTTCTTCGCTTATATTCACCTGTCATATTATAATAATATGTAATATCCTTATTTAAATTCCCAATATTCAATATCATAGTATCAAGCCAATGCAATATACTCGCCCCCTTTTTTTTAAAACGTGTCTCGCAAACATATTGCGACCAAATGAAAGTGTCGGCTTCGATTAAATTCAAATACTGCAGCATTAATGCTATTGAATTTCTAACTTTACATGCAAGCGTAGTAATTAATTTAAAACGGTAATTTGCGGAAGCTAACGTTATGCTTCCAAGATTTTTTTATTTTTATGAGGCCCATTTTCACCAACAAAAAATTAATATTGGAGGCTTCTATCCAATAGTGGAAATTAAACATATTATTTGAGACTATAGTTCGTAAACCGATTGATTCTCAAAGCAACGAGAAGAAGTAGGTTTTACGAAAATATCCGAAATAAAAAATGTTGCATTTAACCGGCCGATTATGTTAACAACTATCTGTGTAATTGTCTTTAATAATATAATTATAAGTTAAAACTTTTTCAAAAAAAATCAAATAAAATATGCCAAAGATGTTAATTGCAGATAATTTGTTTTATACTAAGAACATCACAAAATAAACAACAAATTCAAACAAAAGCTAAATACCATTTAATTCTCACAGTAACTGATACCAGCCACTGTTTATGTCACAAACAAACGTACATACAAAAGTACGTTATTAGTTAGTATATCGCACGTGACGCTTTGTTCTCGTGAACACGTGAACTACACGCGTGTGGTGGTACTACCCTAATTCAATAAGTGCACGCAAATTGATTTTCTTATTAAATATCCGCCATTTTATGTATGACATTATGCTTGTTAGAGCGGAATAATTCTTGTTGTGTGAGTGTTTTAATGTTGGTCTGTATATTGCTTGTATGTAAGTATATTCTTTGGTTTGCTGTTGGAAAATAATGTTGCAATTAAAAGTAATTTTGGTCGTATGTATAAGTATCTATACGGATATTGTAAGGAGGATAGATTTGATTGTTTGTTTGCAATGAATAATTTTAAAAAGTCTTGTATAATTTAAGTTAAATAAATTGAATATAATAATATATAATTGATTTTTAGTAAATAAAACTCAGGTTTTTGTTATTCTTATAACAAAAACGTAGTAAACGTATAAATAAGTTAGGTTAAGCTATGGTTGATATTATATATTGATGAACCATAGCTTAACCTAACTTAAAGTCAGAGTTCAATTAATTAAATACTATTTAAAAGCCTCTCAATAATTCCTAGAAAGAAAAATCAATTATAAAAAGCTCGTCTGATAATGCATAGCAATAGGTAGAAAACTAATAAAAGGAAATTGAATTTTAACCTGCTCTGTATAAGGTTCGAAATTAATTAGCAAGCTAGTTCTTTGCGTCTGCACTTTTGCAGCATACACGATTGGAGGGTTAGTCAAATTGATATTCGAACTTACGTAATCAATTGCGATTCTGTTTTTTTCATCGAATCGAATCGAGCTTGTATCGATAAATCGTTTGATGTTTTTATTAGTTGGATATTGTAACGTTCTTTAATTGAAATGGAGATTTAATGTGACGTTTTTTAATTGTTTTTATTTTTTGTGTTAACTGCCTGTAAGACGAAGGATACACGATCAGTCTGGCGTCATACCATTCCATCAGTCTGATCAGAATGATGGGAGAATGATCGTGTAACGGTTGATTGACGGACTGATGGTCCAGAATATACCGTGTTTTTCGTCCGTCATTCTGGCTCATTCTCAGATTGATGCCAAAATGACGCCAGACTGATCGTGTAACCCTTGTCTAAGGGTGCTAGGATGAAACTTGTTTTTTCATAAATGTTATAAAAAATATAAAAGCTTTTTAGTTTTTTCTTTGGCTACAAATAGCTATTTTTTTGGTTATTTATACAAACAGCTTCATAATTCAGGACTACTATCATATAAAACACTTATTTCTTAAACCTTTGTGAGATAACTTAATAATTTTATTCGTGTGTGTGTAGGAGGCACGTATTTGTTTAATTTGTGCAGATAAGATTAGGGTGCGTAATGTAATAATATTATAAACTCCTTTACGACGAGCGTGGCTGCGGAATATGTATAATACACTTAACCTTAGTTGTTCATGTAGGTATATGTTCTCATAACTTAATATTGTGTTAAGCTTAGAAAACGTGCTTAGTTATATATTCTAGATTTTGTGAAAAGCTTAATAATATATTTTTAAGTAATACTGTAGGATTTAGCAAAGACCCATCGCAGCAAAAGCCGTGGAACGCAACAGCCTACACTATGAAATTGAATGGATTTTTTATATTAATGTAATATGGAAGATTTTTTTTTTTTTGTTTATAATAAACTATGTTCGTACCCTAAAGGCTCTGAAATTACCAATCCGATTTGAAAAACTATTTTACTGTTGGGAAGCTACACTATCCCCTGCCCAAGTGAAACCATGGGGAAAATGGCTAGTAGCTAATATAAATCTATAATAATTGGCCTCCCACTTTATCGCAGAAAAAATATTAGCGTATCTCAAGTAAAGGCTGTTAGTACAAAAACAAAAAGCTAGCACTGAAAATAATTCCAAAAGTCAATCCAGCGCTCAGTTTGAGATAATCAGCGGCAGGCATCACACAGATTGACACATTTATTAAAAGAAATTAATTCATTTGTCAATATGATTGATCCATTATAAACGACGTTTTTATTAGCTTTCTGCTATTTGATCTAGCATTTTTATTTGAGCCTTTTTGTGGTCCTACTACAGGGCACAGACCTCTTCTTGTACAGTCGACAGCAAGTCAGTGTACACAAATTTGTCTTTCTGCGATCGATTTTCCACCTTATCGCAATAGTGGAAGGTTAATGTTTGATTGGTAAAATTTTACAGATTTGACAGATTTTGGGTACTTTGACTTGCTGTCTAATGTACAAAGAAGGAATGAACGTTAATCACCACAATCACCACGCTTGCTCGAGGCGGAAAGGTGATTTCAGACTCTTCTTTCCTTTACTCAGTATCAAAGACATACTTGAAATTACAGACAACAGCAGGTCACGGTACCCAAATCTGTCAAATTTTACCAGTCAAAAATGTTTGACTGGTAAAATTTTACAGGTTAATGAACCAGCCTCTATTGTGATAAGGTTGAAAATCTATTGCAGAAATTTGACAGATTGTGGTAACTTGATGTGCTGTCGTAGCACATCAAGTTACCACAATCTGGCACTGTACTTAAAACTAAAAAAAGTTACATAAGTAGTTTAGTCATGTAAGCAGCAAGTAGTGTCGTTGACAATATCATATACCTACCATGTTGATTTAAATCAAAATAATTGAGTTATCTAAACAAATACATGTATACGTATCTGTAATTTAATTTAAAATTATTTTGCGCAATGTTAACGTTATAATATAAATTTTCAGTTCAGCTCCTCTTATAAACAAATCATTCTAAAGCGGGGCACATCAGAATATCGCTAAACTTGGGATTATCGAAATATATGCAAATGTATTCGGCTTCTGTCATCTGCGCTGAATATATTATTTCATTATCTATATTGTTAATAACATAAATAAAGAGGCAAAATATATTTGTATCTTCTGAATGGTGATACGTTTGAATTTATAATAGACCAGCGGTTTCACCCGCGTCCCGTGAGAACTTCTCGGCGCACCCGGATAAAAACTAGCCTACAACCTTCCTCGATAAATGGGCTATCTAAAACTGAAAGAATTTTTCAAATCGGACGAGTAGTCCCTGAGATTAGCGCGTTCAAACAAACAAACTCTTTAGCTTTATAATATAAGTATAGATTTTGGGAAAATACTGAAGCACTAAATACTTATATACGAATAGATTGTAAGCTGACTGAGAGAACCCCGATAGAGTTCGTGAAAAGATTAGGACGCACCGAAACAATCCCTACTAATATTATAAATGCGAAAGTAATTCTGTCTGTCTGTCTCTCTGTCTGTCACGCTTTCACGCCTAAACCAGTGAGCTGATTTTGATGAAATTTGGTTCAGAGATAGAATACACCCTGAGGAACAACATATACAACACTTTTTATCCGGGTACGGGAGCTTCCTCGAGAAGCGGACGAAGCCGCTGGCAGAAGCTAGTTCAGAATAAAACATTATTACGAGGACATTAATATCCAAAATTAAAATTAAACGCATTAATTTCATAAAATAAAGTCATGCCGCGAGAGACAGTTAGCTTGTACATCTATACTAATATTATAAAGAGGAAAACTTTGTTTGTATGTTTTGTTGTAATGAAGAGGCTCAAAAACTACTGGACCGATTTTAAAAATTCTTTCACCATTCGAAAGCTACATTATCCACGAGTGACATAGGCTGTATTTTATCCGGGTACGAGCAGTAATTCCCACGGGATGCGAGTGAAACCGCGAAAACCGGGAAAACGGTTAGTACATTATATAGTTACAAACATCGTCAATAGGCTTGATACAATGCATATTCATTTGTTTTCGTTAATAGAAAAGGGTTGGCGAGTGATCCGTGTCTGATTAAATTAGCAATGATATCTGACAGACATTTTGTCCTTTGTTCGAGAGTTAGTGTTGGTTGGGGATAATTTGGGACTACCTATGTTTGTGGAGCGATAGAGTATTGTTTGAGAATTTCTGTGTAAAAATTAAAATGGAAATATAAGTATTTACTTATCAAAATAATATCTAATATAAAAGTGTCACATATTGTAATTATTTGATAATTATTTTTGAATGAAAGATTGCAATGGAAATTAAATATGCGATATTGTTTAATGCAAATGTATAATTGCAACTCTGCAATGTATTTTCTTCTAAAGGCGAGAGTCCACTCTGTGGCGCACACAAGTGTTTTGTCTGGTCTACTCACTTTTGCAAACAGTAACAAATTGGGTGCCAACAGTTCCTTATAGGTACCTACCTGCAAAAGAGTTCATAAATTCCATAATTAATACAAAATTATCAATTTGAATTAATTTTTGAATGACATCATTTTCTATAAGTTATCCAAAAGTAATGTTCAGTATTGCAGGGTTGTCTTACACCTACATTGAGAAGCTAGTACTGTATATGGGTAATGTGCTTGCTTTTCTTGAAAGATAGGCTATCTACACCACGTCCCTTGTGTTTTAAATTGTCCTATTCTGTAGTGAAGAAATACACTGATGTATTTTTGAGCTATTTTCTTGATTTCCATACAAACATTATACCACTAGCTTCTGCCCGCGACTTCGTACGCGGAGCATGTCGCTTATGCCAGCGATAACGGGTCTTCAAAATGAAAGATCTTAAACGTCTGATGTCGAATTCAAGAGCCCGGGGAAACGACGGGGTGCGCGAGACGATTCGAGATGTTTGAGACTTATCATACCATACCATTGCATTGCATTGACTGCCTTTTTAGAATGTATGGACAACGCCATCTATCGGTACAGGTGAACACTTATCGGAGCTAGTTAAGCGCGAGAAAGCCACATAAAGCAATCCGTGTGAAAAACAGCGACACCGTCACACCACGAAGGGCAGAAACAGCTTTAATTTTCATCGATTTAGCTTAAAAACAGACGGAGTTTCATAGACACTTACCCCCCCTTTTTCACCCCGGGTAAGGCAGAATTTCCAAAAATAATTATTGCGTCATTCTTAATTTCTAACCAAATAGCCAAATATTAATTTTGATCGAATTAGCTTCAAAACTGACGGAGTTTCATACAAAGTTACCCCCTCTTTTTACCCCCTTAAAGAGCGAATTTCCAAAAAAAATATAGCCTATATGTTATTCTGATATATAAGCTATATGTCTGCCAAGTTTCATCTAAATCCGTCCAGTGGATCCTGAGATTAGCGTGTGCAAACAGACAAACAAACAAACAAACAAACAAACAAACATACAAACATACAAACAGACAAAATTTTTTTTTCGAATTCTTACTCTTCTTTCAATTTCTAATAACCCTATATATTTCGTTTTGTAAAAATATGAAATGTACAGACACGATTTTTTTACTGTTTTATTATATGTATAGATTATATAGTAGCCTTATACATCGATGATAGTAGCCCAGTTTAATATTTAAACTCTGGTAGTACATACATTGAACTTTTTTATTTTAAGTCCTTTAGGTGGATACGAAAAAATCAACGTCTATGGTCGATGCGAAGAGTGGTTCTTAAGTTCTTAAGTCATGCCTCATATGAATAACTTATTAAAAACTATAACATTGAATACGCTATAAAACCTTGTAAGATTAAACTTCGTCCGATCCGTAAAGGCATTATGTAAAAAAATGTATTTTTATTGGAAGGGTCTGAAATGGCTGCAACGGCTGGTCTGTGCGTCAGCTGTCTATGAATCGCTGACCGCCGCCATTACCAGTTTGAATTTAGAACGTTGTTGAAATTATTACATTTTTTTTTGTACTCCTTGCGTTAAATGAAAAAAAAAAATCTGTAGTATGCACATTTTTTTATTCAGAGGTTAACCGTGTAGTCCGGTTCGGACCCCGATCGGGGTCTTGACATGAAGGTTACCGTAAGCTCAATTGAAACCCCGATCGGGGTCCGCTATTGAGTCATACACTGTCCTAATTATTTACGTTCATATTTATTTTCCTTACTATCAAACCTTATTTGTGTGCACTAATTAAAATTCTTAAATAAATCTATGATATTTTTACGTCAACAAACCTTTAATTATTGCATCCCAAAATTAAAATTACACATTCAAAATCCAATCGTAATTACCGCGAATTCTAAACCAATCCGCCATGTTTGTTTACATTAGTTGTTTTTTTTATTTATAGAAGAATAGACAAGAATAGACTATTACCAGATATCGATTGACCCGATTCCTTTAAAAATAATCGATTCAATTCCTTTGTAAATATATATTACTAAATAACACAATTAATAATTATTATGAGAAATAAACAAAAAAAAGTAATAGCATCTTTATATATGCTAAAAATTGCTCTGAAACCGGTG